>RANY01000669.1:12073-22348 GCA_009805235.1 Neurospora pannonica FGSC 7221 | reverse complement strand
CCTCAAAACCAAACTTATCCGTCGCTCTCTGACCATTTTGAAATGATCGCAGGATTTTATTCAAATTGACGGAGTCCGCAAAGCCGGGATAGTAGTTTTCTAGTAGAAACAACAATGCAGGGGGTGAAGTGAAGAAAAGGGCCGCTAGAAACTCAACAACATTGCCCTCAAATGTCATTTTGATCAGGTCGTCTTTGCTGCCGTACACGTAATAGTCATACCATATCAAGCCCAAGGATGAGAAAAGAAGGTGACTGCCAGCAGTTTCAAGCAGATTTCGGGCAAGATGGAAGGCGTCCATGACTAACAAACGGAATAAGACAGTACGAATCCAGCACGTTCATACACCAAGCGCCAATTTCAAAGATATTTCAGAGATGCCCGTCCTAAGCGCGCACGGCCTGGCGACCTCGTCGTCGTCTTCTACAGCGACCTCGTTGCCTACGTCATCAGGCCGGCGCCGGAACATGGGGAGAATATATACCTCTACACACTTGTCGGGGAAGCGTACTGCGATGGGATCATGGACGGGGAGATTGCCGATACCGCGGAGAAGAGGGATTTCTTTCTCGTTTGATTTGTCCTTTTTCCAAAAAAAGAAATGAAATGTTATTTTCGACGACCACATAACGTGGGCTGATGTTGCCAAAAGAAGAATAAATTCATCGTCAAGTAAACCTCCACACACACACCCACACACACACACACACATCCAAAAAAAGGAGAAAAAAAGAAGAAGAAAAAAAAAAGAGTAAAAAGCCGTCTAGTTCCTTGTGCCTCGAACCCTAAATTCCAAAGAGTTCAATGTGATCGGCTCCTAGCGGGTAGTCAGTTTCAGAAACAGCGACAGTCAAGGTCTTTCAGCGTGGAAACGGGTCTGCCCCTGATTGAAGAAGCGAAAACTGGGAATCAGCGAGGGGTGAAAGTACTGAAATCTGATGCTAAGTGGATGGTCAATGGGCGCCAACCCATGGGCTGGCTGACTTGTTGTGCGTCATGAGTGGGCGGGCGTTGTGATGTTTTCGATCTTCCCTGAAAAGCATCGGATACTCGATAATGGCATGTTAGAACCTTCATAGTGTAACATATTTGAAACGGTGTGTTATATAGGTATGATTGGGCGTTTGTAAGTGCTGAATGGCCGGGTACCTCTACCTCTACCTCTACCTCTACCTCTACCTCTACCTCTACCTCTACCTCTACCTCTACCTCTACCTCTAGTCAGCAACGCGAAGATCCTAGGCACCCATCATCCTCACTACTTGAGGATGCGCCTTCTAATAGAGGTCGAAGGGAGCAAAACGGCCTTTGGGACCGAAGTAGTTTATTAGTGGAGTTGGACTCTTTGTTCCAAGCCCAGATATTGTCGCACTTAGCTACCAAAGTATATTGAGCTAACTAGGTAGGTTTGTACTATTCGCGGCTTACATACCCGAATTCCAACGCTCCTTTGGTTCGATATGAAACTTTCCAAGTCCAATCAATCTCGTACATCGGCTCGACCCGATAGAAACGGAAAAATATGAGAAATGAATAACCGAACAAAGCTTTGTTGGTAGGTTGGCAGCCAGCTCCGCCCTGCCGCTAAGTGCATAACCTGAAGGGCRACACGTCTTTTTCGCTTTCGCCAATCTTATGTTTCTCTTTTACCTTGGTATGGTGCGTCATAACACCGCAATAAATCCAACGCAAGGGGGCCCCACTGTCTTCTTTCGTGGACCTAAATACGACACGGTCCGTCCCGGGGGGCTGTTTCCCATTTTTTCCCGCCTGCAGGACACCTCCCTTAATGATGGGGAACTCAACCATAGGATCGAAGTCGTTGTCTGCCGCGTTCTTACACTCCTCGGTGAAGGAAAGCTGGTCGCTATTGCTGTACTCGTGGGGGTACATGCCCTTGGTGGAGTACTGCCAAAGGGGTGCATTCTTTTTGATGGGTTCCACCGGGGGTGACCGCTTGTAATTGACTGCCTGCTTTAGTGCCCTGATGATCTCCTCTTTGGACCAGTTGTTCATTCCCGAATCTGTTTATGATAGTTGTATTAGCCCGACAAGTAAGGTAATCTAGATAGATCAAGGGAGGATCTCTGTGCGGGTGGGCGGGCATGCTAAGCAAACAGAAGGACTTACGGGATTCGCAATCGACAGAGTTTGGAATCTCGTGGGCGTTAGTCGCCTCACCGGGATCACTGTTTTCGGTCGGTGGGCAGCTCGCCTGCGGCGTAGTACCTTTGCTTGTAAAAGCATCGAGGATGCAATTGTTGCACAGATGTTCTTTGGCGCAGATGTCATCGTTGGATTGAATTGATATCTCTTCCTCGATTATTTCCGTTGCGCCTACGCCGGGTCAGGTCAGTCACTCAGCAGGGAAGCATATTTAAGATATTGAAAAGAAATAGGAATGGACGGGAGTGAGTCATACCCTTAAACTTTTCAATATTCATTTTTGCCTCTTTGGCAGCACCTACTCCCGGCCCTGAAACGTCCGGGGGTCCTCCCATGTTGGTAGCCCAGTAGGTGGCCAACTCCAAACTTTCGTCTGCTATGTCGAACCAGTGAGCGAGCCAGTATATGATGCCGGAGTTGTCAGTGTTGGATTTGTCGGCGGCATCTTCGAGTTGACTCTCGAGCTTGCTTTGAATCGTTGAGAGTGCTGATCGAGGGCGCGTTAGCTCAGTGCGCCGTCAAACGACATGAGGGACACGGCTTACCTTTTCTGGCTGAAGTTGCAGTGGCCTGGGCACGGGTCGTCAACGCCTTATCGTTCCAGTTGTCAATCATAGAAGACACCATAGCCGCTGCTGTAGCCATGTGTTTTTCTATGGCACTCGTCGCCGATGACGCAAAGCTTTTATCTATTGGGGACCTGTAGGTACACATGGAAGGATCAGCTCTTGGACACCGAGTGACATATGGGGCGCGGGACATGCTTACGGATTCCAACTGCCAGAGTTAGCGCCGTCAGGACCGTCATAATCGAAAGGTAGCGTCCTCGGGTCGCTACTATCGTCGGTCCCGTCAGTCCCGTCAGATGGCACGTGGTACTGGTCAGTCGAGCAAACGATGCCGCACGTTTGATCGCAGCCTTGAATGCTGCAGCCACCACCGCATCCCTGGGTTCCGCAATCATCGGCCGGATCGGTAGACGAACAACCGCCGAAAACCTCGCAGCTGTCGGTGCCGCAGCCCGAGGTGCATGTTGCGGTGCTTTTTGCGCTGGACCAGGTTACCGAGGGAACACTGTTCTTCATCGTGACAGAACTGGTGGCCTGAGGTTGGATTGTGACCGGGCGCTCGGTCCCTGGGAACGAGGGCGCAGGCGTTGCGCTGCCCGAGGGCACAGGTGAGAATGTCGCCTCGTTTCCGTTCAGCGTGATGACTGCCGCAGGTGGCATAAAGCTCTGAAGTGGGAACACGGTAACTGGTGTGGTGACAGAAGGACCGACAGTAATGGGCCAGAAAGGAATTGCGTCCGTTACCAACGGTGCTAGAGTAATTGTCGTTGTCTTGGTGCCCGTGTGACCGGCCGAGACGGTCCAGACTGATGTGACCAGCGGGGAAAACTTGATTGTGGTCGCCGAGCCGATGGGGTAAGGCGGAAGGATGACCTTGCAGGGAGGAAGACACGGAATATGGGGCTGAGAACCTTCCCAGATGCTTGGAGGATAGTAGACATTGCCAGAACTGCCGGACCCGGTGCCGACGCAGACATCCGGGCAGTAGCCATGGCTGCAGACGAAATCGCACAGGCCGTAGTCTTCAAGCCCAGCAATAGGCTTCCCTGTTATAGCAACCTTGGGCGGTGCGTCAATCAAGGCGCCCTGATCTGTGCAAGTGCAACCGTTCCTGGGACAGAAACCTGGTGGGTTTGAGAAGTTAGTAAAATAAAATCAGAGACGTTTTGGCCTCCTATTAGAGATCTTAACTAACCATATGTGCAGCTGAAGCTGCATAGACCGGCAAGAGCCCCCGTTCCTGTCCCAGCTCGGCAAGTTGGAGGAGAGAAGTCCGAGACGTCCGGGATTTTAAGCGGAACCTCGGTGGTGCCACATGCACCCGAAGGGCAATAACCGTGGTTGCAGTTATACGCGCAGAGGCCCGAATAACTCGCGGATTCGCCAGAGATTGGATATCCAATTACACCCGTTGCGGGTGGCTCTTTAACCGCCTTGCCCATCTGTCGGCAGGTACAGGCAGTAGCAGGACAGTAACCCTGTGAGATTTTTCTGTTAGGGCTATTCATGTGCATAGTGCGCTAAGTACCGGTGAAAAGAGATAGGGCCCTGGAGTGTTCGTAACTTACATACTCGCAGGCGAAGCCGCAGAGACCTGCGAAGTTGTTCACTCCTGTGCCATTGACACACGCCTGCTTGGAGATAGACAGAGATGGGCTAGCGTATACACTGCCAGACACGGTAGCGGAGCCGACCCAGGCGTTGTATAGACTGCTGGTACACCCTGACTCGATGGCCTTGCCGTCGACTCGGGCGATCGTGGCTCCGTTGCGGCTCAGTGTAACAACGACGGCGCCGGTGCCACTGAAGGGAACACTACCGTGGTAGATACCAATATGGTCGTCCGGTTTGTATGTCCTGAAAATCAGTTAGTGGGTATACTTGCCATCTCCCTTATGCTAACATGACCAAAACCAGAGCTACATATACTCACCAAGACGCTCCTGCTTGTGGGACACCTCCAACAGTGACGCTGATAGTAGCCTCGGATGTGAGAAGAGCCGAGAAAAAAATCTTGTCCTGCACCACCTCATGTGGGGCAAATTCAATCTGAAGCTGGCTAGCCGTGTTGCCGGTGGTACCGGTTGATGCGCAAGCTGCACCCGGCGACAATCGATACCTACAACTCAGAGTTAGCATGGTCTATCTCGTAGTGCCACGGTGCACATGTATGTGCTGCATAAGACACTTACCAAGCCGTGAGCCCTTCCTGTGTTATCGTAGCCGTACCCCACTTGAAAAGGCTGATCACATACGGCAGAAAGAGGCGCCATCCGTCGTGCGGCATATCTTTGGCGAAGTTGCTAGGGCCTTTGCCAATGGTGAATGCCTCCATGGCTTTGTCGTAAAGAGGACCAATGTAATGGGACTCGCCGTAGTCATTCCCTGTTAAAAACGTTGCATCAGCGCATAGTTCCCGAAGCGCGTTTTCTTTTGGTGCTACTAGAAAAGGTAGAGATACGTATGTAAGTGTGCTCACATGAGATGATCTCCACAAACTGGGTATTGTCAATCAAATCGGCGCTTGTCTTGTTATATGATGCTTGCACCCAGCGGTCGTACCAGAGACTGTCACCTCTCCAAAGCCAGTTCTTGTTGTAGCCGGGAAGGTTGGTAAAGAACCAAGGTGATATGGGCATCATGTAAGGCTTGCCGTTCAGGTACTGCAAATATGACGCGTCGGTGTAAGTGTCCATGTCTTGAGCTCCCCAGGGCCAGGCTGCCCAGCTGAATAAGCCGTCGGCAACGCCACCGCCTCTTTTCAAGGCCTCTTTGGCCCCCAATGACGACCAATCCGGAATGAAAAAGACGTTGTGATCATTCTTGAGGTCGATCCAGTCATCGGCGCTGTCTGGACCCTCGAAGGTCGAGACAAGGGACTTGCCGTTATACTTAAAATATGCTGAATGAGCCGCATACTTGGCAAGCAAGGAATCAACCTCGTCCTTGGGCCATGCGCCATTGCCAGCATAATCAAAGGAGAAGAACAGATCAAATCCCATGGCAGCGGCCGCCGAAAAGGCCGTGGGCAGGGAGGATGCGATATTGGGCTCCTTGTAGGCAATGTTGAGAGCAAAGGCATCAATCTGAGCCTCTCGGGCCAAGCTGATATCTTTTTTCCAGTCGTTTGAAGTGTAGTTGGCGGCGTTCCCAACCTGACATGTGCAATGAGCTCAGTTAGCCTTACTACCATTCCACTATCCCAGGGAAATAACCTACCATAAAGTGTGCAAACACGGATCTTGCTGACACCCCGCAAGCCCCAAGCAGGGCTGCGGCTGTAGAGAGAAAAAGTGATGCCCTCATCGCAGCGGTTGCTGTTCACCACTGGGTGTGGCGAAGAAGAGAAGAAGAGGATGCTGGACGTCTCAAAATCATGGTCGACTGACTGGCCGTTCCGGGCCCTTTTATAAACGTACCTATCTCTACGGTTCAACCCTGCTGTCAAAATTTTCTTCTCCTGTTACCTACCACCTTCAGATCCACACGGAAATCTCCTCGGCGCGTATGTGTGGTGTCTAAACTCCATGTATGCAAGCGGCGGTTGTGGATGTGACCAGACCACACCAAGAGAGCGACGGACTGGAGTGGACCGCGAGAGAGCACCTCTGTCTAGGACAATGATACTACCTACCCACCTTGACAGCTCTTCTGGCCGGAGTTTCGGCATTGGGGACTGGAATACTCGTAAGACTGTCGAGGTGCTTTGCATGGGTTCCATTGTTCACGACGTTTGTGAGGTGGTGGAGTTCTCTCTTTCCTTCCGGTCACGCTGCTCGAAGTAGGTAGGTAGGTAACTGGTATGACAACTACTACCATGCTGCCTCGGTGCCTTCTACCTACACGGCTAGTAGCTACCTACCGAAGTCTTCCGGTGTGGTTGGGTTCTCCGGAAACGGCGTGGGACAAAATGTCCGGGTGGATGTCGGAGCTTCAAGGTGTATTGTAGGATTTGGTAGGTAGTCACTGTTGTGACATTGAAAGGGTTAAGGACCGATATGGCACTCGGTCTTCGCATTCTTGCGAGTCGATTGTGGGAAGGTGAAGGTTCTCTAACCTGTCCAAGTTACGATGTCGAAAAATAGCAGACACTGTGCAAAACCTCAAGGCCTGTTAGTCCAGTCACGCTTCTGAGGATGGTAGCAGGCTTAGCTGAAGTGAAAAGCGGTCGATGTCCGGGCGATACCACCCTTGCGATATCATTCAGTATGGTTGTGTGGGGAGCGGATGGTGCAATGGGTTCCTGCATTGAACGCATTTTGAGTTTTTAACTAGGACACAGTCGCATCCGCCTGGACAAAATGTACTTGTCTGTGACATGCACGACGGACAGTGTCCCGAGTCGCATGTCCGGGTTAAGTTCGACCAGGGAGGTACGGTGGCCTTGTCTTAGGCCCGACATGAAACTGGTTCGAGCTTCCAACTGGCTTCACCTGACAGCCATTTTACATCTACGCCTCTACTACTGCATGGTACACTTACAACACCGCTAAGACCGTCACCAACCTACAAGTAAGGTACACGTAAATACCAACACCAACTTTGGCCTCTGACTTTCCCAAGTTCTCTCTCTCCCCCTTTCTCTCTCCCCTCTCTCTCTTCTTTTTTAGTCCTTCTCTCCTCCTTTTTTTCTCTTTCTCTTCTTTTCCTCCCTCTTTTCCTTCTTCCTTCCCCTCCCTTTTTTTGAGTAGTGAGGACAAGGGGAAGGATCCATTTGCACTGCTACCCTACCCCAACTCAAAATTTGGAGAAGACATGGCACTCTTCCAGGCTCGAGCCAAGGTCCATTTGTATTGTTACCTAGAGTTTTAGCAACTTCGTGGTCTCGTTGCTTCATTGCTTCATTGCTTCATTGCTTCATTGCTTCATTGCTTCATTGCTTCATTGCTTCATTGCTTCATGGATTCATTAATGAAAGCCGGATGAACCTGTGTTGACATCAGGTGGTTGATGGTGTCGCATTTGACATTTGAAGTTTCAGATGCTACCCTCCGGTGCGTGCCTAGTCCCTGCAGCTGGGAAGGAATTTTCTTCTTCCAGATTTTGGATAACGGGCCTAGCACAAACTTGGGCCACCGTACCAGGGGGAGAGAGTGGACCATACCGAAGTAGGTAGGTAGTGTTGTGACGGCAAATTCTAACCGGACCATGTTACTTTCCGCCACTACTGCTGTGAATGTTGGATTAGAATTTTGTTCGCGCATACATGGCTGGTATCATAAGTCTCAAGCAAGGCGGTCTTACTTGTTTGGGTTGTAGAACCGAATCTGTTTTTGCTGCCTGCCCTGAACGACCGACAGCGACAAGGCACCAACCTCAATGGGAAAGCGATCATGCATCCTGCTCGTTGAGGTTCACTGTGTCTCCGTGACCTCGATGTACCTCTAGTGTGATACGTTCCCTGGTGTTTACGCCCCTCGACCCTCGATCTCCGTCATCACCTGCACAAGCATGATCGCCTCGTCCCGAGTCCGCTGCTTGAGCTCGGTTTGCTCTGACATCCATAACAACCTTTTCTTCCAAAAAGCCCACCTCTCCCGCGTTAGCCATTCATGTCCGTCGCCCTTCTCTTCCTTCCACAGGGATCTTTCGGAACTACTTGACCACAACCATAGCCAATACTCGCTTGTGTTGTGCTGATGGTTTTCTTGATGTGCCTCTGCGAACCTCCGAGATATCAGATCTCTGTCGGTATATCGGTACATTATATCCCCCGCTATCACCAGGAATGGGATCATGCCATGAACGTCGGTAGCGATCTTAAGCACGGCAGCTTGGGCTTCGCACGAGCCGAGGGCGATACCATCATCAAGGCCATACCCCTTTTCAAGGGTCATCGTCATCCGGGCGAAGGCTGTACTTAGTTCAGAGGTGTAGTAAAAGTCGGGAGGATGCAGCATAAGATGACGGGCCACGAATGCATTGGCACGTGGGTAGGCGGGATATTCCATGTCCGGACTACGCCGGTGATACCGCCATTCATAATATCCTGTCGCGGTTTGTTAGTCGAGTGTTGGGTGAGCCGTGGGGTGTTAGAATGGGTATATCATACTTATCCATCTGGTTTCCCAGACATCCCAAAAGTCCTCCATTTTCCTCCACCGCTCCAACTTCTCCGCCCCAAACCGGACTTCCTGCTCAGGCGTCGCATCTAGGCGGGGAAGGGCCATAGCAGCGTCGACAAGTACCAGGATAGCGACTTGATGCTGTGCCATTTCAATACCAACATCCCATAGTAGATAGGCAATTCGCTCGCCCTTGTCCCAGTCGCCATCGCATGGCACATGGTCCTCATTGAGCGACATGAGCTTGCGAGCTGTCTCTTCCGCGTCCAGGGCGTTTGGGGTGTTGTAGGCCTGTACGAACTCGCGCAGCGCTGCGGCCTCCTCCGGTGTCGATGACTCCTCATTGAGATCCATCAGGCCGAAGTCGGACCAGTCCTCCGGATCACTGATGAAGTCCAGCTCGATACCCATGTCCAGGGCAGCTTGCGGGATGGAGAGTGTTGTGGACATACTGAGGAGGGTATGCAGCTACCGTATCGTCGTGGAGTTGAGAAATGAGAAATGAGAGACGAACTGTGTGTCAAGTAGGAAATTATGAAGAGGACCCTGGAAAGCGGAACTTGAAGGGTGGCGAGTAGACATGTACCCTAGGTCTCCGACGTTCGACCGGAAGGCACGCTGTCCAGGTGATGTAGGAGGATGGTGGTATTTGTGTTTTGGCGATGGTTGCTTCGGCCCCGCTTAAGTGGAACCAGGGACAGCGGGGAGAACGCGGAGCCAGCCGTTTTGGTTGCATACGGGCCGTGCCGAACAAGCTTTTTCAGGTACAGTATCACCTGCAACCTACAGCACACTTCGCTTACTATGTACAGTAAAGACCCCTGCAGTTGCAACCTCCTCCTTTTGCAAAAACCCCCCCTTTTGCTAAGGATTCTGGCTGCCCGCATTCC
Source organism: Neurospora pannonica FGSC 7221 (assembly GCA_009805235.1). NCBI lineage: Eukaryota > Fungi > Ascomycota > Sordariomycetes > Sordariales > Sordariaceae > Neurospora > Neurospora pannonica. Next base: position 12,658 of record RANY01000669.1, on the reverse strand, counting down.
CTCTGGTGGGAAAGACTGCAAACTGCAAATTGCAACCGCTTAAGGCCGGATTTGCAAAAGCAGGGGTCTGATTTGGGTGGGCGCGGCATTTATACCCGTATACTGGGGGTCTGGCGGCCCACTTTTTCGCTCTGGTCGCCTTCGCCCAGTGGCCAGAAGGCATTAGAGTGGTCTGTGCATTTGCTCCCTCTATTGCAAAACCCCCCCTTTTGCAAAGAAATTGGGCTGCCGGCTTTAGTTGCAACTGCAGGGATCTTTACTGTAATAGCGTAATGAATGATACCGCACAATCTCGGCGTGTTCGTTTTGGGTTCTGTGAAAAAAATAGTCCTAATCGGCATCCGGGACCGTGACGGCACCGGTGCTCGGTAAGCAGTCTGTTTGCAAGTGTGATTTGTATGTCCGAGAAAAACACTGGGAGACAGCTCGAGACCAAGGCCTTCCGTAGCGGGAAGATATGATTTAGGACAGCCAGTGTCTTGCAAGTACATCCTCAACTTCCAATGTTACTTCGACATTAGGACATCCAGAAGTTGAAGGCGCTAAGCATAACACAGGGGGTTGCTAACATGGACTTGGGGGGGG
>RANY01000669.1:0-12054 GCA_009805235.1 Neurospora pannonica FGSC 7221 | reverse complement strand
CACGGACATTTGCCCACAGTTCTGGGTTAGGGTTTCCGAGGCTTTGTTGTTGTTGTTGTTGTTGTTGTTGTTGTTGTTGTTATTTTTAACGTCTACTTCCGCCTCCCGTAGGGCATGAGACGTGCCACATCGGTGAATCTAGCTACAAGAATAGGAGCAGTGCCCTGGCGCGCCCCTATGGCGCCCAGTGCCCTAACTGTCCACCAAAACCATTAATCCGAGGGCAACCCAAGGCCTATTGCCAGTGCAAAACACGTGTTGCCCATAGCGTAAACGCGGCCCAACACCTCCAATCGAATCGCCCAGTGAGCGAGCCGCCAGTATATGGCAGGACCCGTAGAACAAAGGAAAAGACAAAAGAAAGGGTAAAATCACTCCTCTCCGCTCTCGCTTTCGCTCTCCTCCTCCCGTAAGGCCTCCTCCCGTCTTCTTACACGGTGAACCAGCCTGTCTAAGTCCACCGTAACCCTCTCGATGTCGTGGCCGTGGCCAACCTCCACCCCTTCGCCCCGTAAAAACCCCGTAAGGTTGTCAGTGGTGCCCCCGTCGTCGATGTGCTGTTGCCAGAGTGACTGGCGCCATGCATTTCTCGTGCAAGCCCACGAAAAGAAGTGCGAGGTTCGGATCCTAGTGATGAAGCGCTGCCAATAAATTCCAATAGCAAGGGAGAGATTCTCCCGCGTAGCCGCTTCGCCTGTGACCGGGGAAATCGCATATGCCTTCCTGCAGTGGAAGGGGTGGAAGGGGGTCTTCCAGCTGCCACAATAGCATGTCAGCAGCGCGTCCTCGTGCTCGAACCTTTCGTGATAGTTCTTGAAATCACCGTGGCCAGACCTGGCCGCGAGGAGGTGGTGTAGAGAGCGTCTGTCCAACTCTTTTAGCTCGTCGTTAGGCTTGACAGAGGCCCCTAGCCGGTAGTCTGCATAAGACTCTGGCTTGTTCGCGGCCCACCATGCCTTGAATTCCGTACGCGCCTCCCTCTTAGCAAGCCGCCTTGAATGCGCAAGGGTAGCCAAGCCTTCATTGACTACCTCTCCCCCTTTAGCGCCCGCCTTAGCGAGCTCGTCAGCAATCTCGTTACCCGTGATGCCCTTGTGTCACACGGACATCGCCCACAGTCCAGGGTCAGGGTCGCAAGGCTCAGCAGAGCCTCAACGCTCGGCATCAGCCTCGAGATGCCCGGTGGCCTCCGGCCGCAACTCTCACCTCGGCCGGACTCTCGGCCACCGGCACTGCTTACCCGAACCCCTCTCGATGACATCAACCAGGTAGCGCGCGGCCTAGACCCGATGACGGCCCGACACCTCTTTACCGCCGGCTTCCTGCCTACCCTRACATACKGTGCAGCCGCCCTCTTCCCTGGCCACACGCGAATCGGACGCAGGGGCGGACAAGTGTCCACCAACATCAAGACCGCGCTCGACGAGATCGAGACAGCAGCATCGAAGGCTCTCCGAAAAACAATGYYGGTCTGGCGCACAGTCCYCAAGCTTGACCCCTTCTGGTTGGCCGGCATCGCCCACCACCCGCTCACCCAACGCTTGCGCACGCCCCCACCGCGCGGCTGGTCCCATCTCCACTCCCTCACCGAGTCCCAAGCCCCCCCGGATGAAAACACACCRGAGGARACGTGGCTCCCCCRCCTCCCCGGCCTCCGGAGATGGCTCGCCCCCGACTCGGCAGATAACGGATTGGAGACGATTGTGTATGACCTCCTCCGTTGTGCAAAACATGATGATGAAACGAAAGAATCAATAGGAACGAGAAGGGAAGAGAAACACTACCGAGAACTGACATCTTCCTCCTACAACAAAAAGTCTTGGCGCCAAGTGTTAGTGTTAACGCTTGGTTGCCCGCAAAATCCCTAACACCACCTAAATCGCCGTTTTCACGGTCGATATTCCAACAACCACAACTATAAAATGTCTACGCCTTCGCCCTCTGGGGCCCCCAAACCACCGCCGCCGGCTATAATACCGGTTACTCCTCTGCCGGACCCCATTTTCGTCCAGCTCCCACCCTCCACGACGGCGCAGTCGGCCAAAAGAGCCCAGACTGCGGACGAGGAAGTCCGTCACGCCCACACTACTACCACTGCCTGACGGATTTCTACCACTGCCTCACCGATGTGGCACGTCTCATGCCCTACGGGAGGCGGAAGTAGACGTTAAAAATAACAACAACAACAACAACAAAAAAAAAGCTGTTCTTGAAGCTTCTCAGAGGCAGCCTTGCTCTCCTCGGCAGAGACTCTCCTACCCCTGTAGCCGAACCAGGCAAAGAAGCTAAGGCCTCCGAGCCCGATCTTCTCGATCTGGTCCTTAAGTTCCTTTTGCTTATCCGTAAATTCCTCGCCCTTAACGGTCGACCAATGCTTGCCAACAGCCTTCTCCTCTTCCCAGACGGCATTGACCAAGCCGAGCAGGCCACTCGTTAGGTCCTTGCCTTTCTTCCACTTGATGTTCACCGGCTCGCTCACCAAACCCGTCCAGCCGCCCTTGCTTCTGCGCGACCAGAACTTCTTCTCCAGCACCTTGTCCTCGAAGTACTCGTTTTCGGCGAATTCGAAGCGGAAGAGGACGCTACGAGGGTCTCCGGAGCCACCATTCTCGATTTCGAAATGGGAAATGGAGAACGAGGTGAGGGACGAGAGCAAAAGGGCGGAGTCTTGTGGTTGGATGTACTCGTCAATGTCTTGCGGTGCTTGCTCGAAAACCAAGGGCCAGAAGTTGGGGATCTGGGCTACGACCTTCTCGCGCTTCTCGTAGAGTGGGCGGGACAGCTGGACCTGCTGGCGGACTTCCAGATGAGACAAGTTAGTGATGAGTGATACTCAAACACAAGTACACGACAAAAATGACGATAAGATGGGGAACACGAAAAGCAGGCTTACTGATCTCGGTCTCAACATCCTCGAACTCGTTCTCGAGGTCGCGCAATTCCTCGTACGTAACGGAGGTTTCTGCCGGGGAAGCCATGTTTGCTGGGTCGTGCGTGAAGTTTGACGCGAGGTGTTCAGAGAAGTCACGGCCACCAAGAAGATGTAGGAGAGAACACGTGAAGAAGTCGTGCCTCAAGATGGAATAGAAGTTGCAGTTGCTTTCCGTCGATCGCCTAGTCCTGTTTCATGCTTCGGCAGGCACGTCGGGTTCTGTGGCACGAGCGAGTACCTTTGCGGTTCACTGTGGGTTGTTGTTGTTATTTTTAACGTCTACTTCCGCCTCCCGAAGGGCATGAGACGTGCGCAAGCTACCTAGATACCAGAAATTGGCCCAAATCCTCCTTCTATAACCCCTACAAAGTAGAGCGCAAACCACGGCTTATTGCCTTTACTTGTGCATCGCCCCTGAAAAGAGATACCTTAATTAGGGGCCCCAATTCAGCATTCGCTGTCGGGTTGAGCCCTCGTCCTGTCCGTGCCCTAGGGCGCGGACTCCCACAAATTCCGTAGCTAATTTTGAGGGATAGAGGTCAACGCTGTTGGAGGGAAACTACAAGGGGGAAAAAAAAACCCAAAATTGGTCCGCCGTCCTCCTTTAGTTGATAAAGAGAGAGGATTGAGGAAGATTTGACGATTAGAATGCGGCCCAGGCCGTTTTAGGTCCGGCAAGCAGCGTCCTAAGGTAGAGTTTTCGAGGTGGTTGTTATCTGTCGTAGCTTTCCGTCGTTGGGCCTGTCGTCGGAAGCCCAGTAGATAGTATTGTCCTCGGCGCCCCTTTATCTTCCTCAAGTAGTGAATCTCGAAGAGCTCGGCTTCAAAGCTACCAGCGTTGTCGAATACGGAGGTCAACTCTCCAGAATCCCTCCGTCGTTGTCGAAATGGAGGGTTAGACCATTGTTAGCCCGAAGGCACCCAAAAGCACCAAAAAAAGGGTAGTTCTTGGCTTAGCCACTTAACAACCGACTAACAGTGGGTGCCAAGAAAAACTTTTTCGGGGGAGAGTTGTGCGGTTCACTGTGGGGTTGCAGAGGGCAGTAGGTCAGAATTAGCTTTGTTGAGGTGGACGGGCTCAACCCAACTTGACTGGTTGGGAGAATGGGTTTGTAGATAAAAATACACTTTTCAATTAGGCTCTTTTGTTGAGTTCTTTTTGTCACTCGCTTACTTTTGGTCTGAATTGTAAGTTACTGTTGCCTTTTCACTCTTTTACCCCCGAATTCCCGTCAATCTCGGCCCGCCCAGTATATCAAAATGAGAAACACCCACCAGACTCTCAAGAGAGCGGCGAGTCTCTACAGCACTTCCCAGTTAAAATACAGCGCCTCATCTACTCTGCGATCCCAATCCCGCCTTTTACACGCTCAATTCCGCTCAATCTCGTCGGCTGCAGGCTCCCAGGTGGTGAACAGCCCGGCACCAAACAAGTACCAAAAGCCGGACTCGTTCGCTGGCCGGAACAGTCTCCTACAGGCTACCATTGCAGCAGACGCGCCCAGGAATGACTGGACAAAGGAGGAGATCCGAGAAATATACCAAACTCCGCTGATGGAATTGGTCTACTCGGCTGTAAGGCGCACCAGAAGAAGATAGGAAACACAAAACATTTATCAAGTAGCCTAACACTCACCTCTCCAGTCAACCCTCCACCGACGATTCTTTGACCCCGCCAGCGTCCAGCTCTGCACGCTCATGAACATCAAGACAGGTGGATGCTCAGAAGACTGCTCCTACTGCGCCCAGTCGATCCGGTACAAGACGGGTGTAAAGGCAACAAAGATATCATCCGTCGATGAGGTCCTCCAGGCTGCAAAAATCGCAAAAGAAAATGGATCGACTCGGTTCTGCATGGGGGCCGCCTGGAGGGACATGCGAGGCCGCAAGACGAACCTTAAGAACATCAAAGCGATGGTGAGAGGGGTGAGGGAGCTCGGGATGGAGGCCTGCGTCACTCTAGGGATGATTGACGGAAACCAAGCGGCGGAACTGCGCGATGCCGGACTCACTGCATACAACCACAACGTCGACACCTCCCGGGAGTACTATCCAAACGTCATCACAACCCGGACCTACGACGAACGACTCAAGACAATCAACAACGTCCGCCAGGCCGGAATCCACGTCTGCTCGGGTGGAATCCTCGGCCTCGGTGAAGATGACGCGGACCGTGTGAGCTTCCTATACACCGTTGCAACGATGGAAAGCCACCCGGAGAGCTTCCCAATCAACGCTCTCGTCCCCATCAAGGGAACCCCACTTGGAGACGCCAGCGCCGCCAAATCGGAAACCGGGGAGCCGGAATCGACCGTAACCTTCCACGATACCGTCCGGATGGTGGCCACTGCACGGCTTGTTCTGCCAGGCTCGGTGATTCGGCTTGCGGCAGGGAGAATCAATTTGACAGAGTCCGAGCAGGTTCTTTGCTTTATGGCTGGAGCAAATGCAATCTTTACAGGAGAAAAGATGCTGACTACACCGTGCAGTGGATGGGACGAGGACAAGGCCATGTTTGACCGGTGGGGTCTCCGGCCGATGCTTCCAGACGAGCTGCACGGATCAGAGAAGAGGCAGCATGCTGGCACCGAAGTCGGCCTCGAGCAGGAGCGTGCTGATGCTGTGAGAATGGCGCCTTCGTCTGCCTGAGCAGCCGAGCCGGCCAGGCTGATTTTGGTGCCCGCAGGCATGTGCAGAACCCTTATTAGCCGCTGGCGAGGGTTTGTGATGAGCAGAATACCAGATCGACGCCGGAGAACAGTGCTGGTGATCTTCGGGAAGCCTTTGCTGGAGGTCGGCAGGGGGCATGATCTCGGCTATGTATGACGTGATTAAGGCTGCACTGGTCCTGGGGCGGGGGGATGAGCTGGAGGAGAGCGAGTGACTAAAGAGGACCCTTCACTATCAACCGGAGTAGTTTCAAGCGGACTCGATTAGATATATTTTATCTTTTATTTTGTGCGGATTGATTTGAAAAAGGAGTTTTAATTTTGATTGACATATTCTGTGGTATTCCGATAGATACGTAGAGGTACCTGACGACTTCGTACGACTGCTCGCAACTGCTAGATGAGCTGTAGGACGGGATATAGAGTGCGGTTGGTGATGCTGACGGTGCCTTCTGGCTCTTGAGGTATCGTAATGGGGGTTGTGTTTAAAGCGGAAGGAGCTCCCCATGAGGGCATCTCTTCTTGCAAGGAAAGCACTTTACTTAGCTCCTCCCACGAATCTTTTTCGCTTCCCCTCTTCGTCTGCTCTTTCGAATTCCTCTTGTTCAAGCTGCCTTGAACACTGCACACTTACACTTTCCAACCATCTCTCAATCTCACTTCGAACCGTCCGACCTCGCGACTACGCGCTGATTGGGCCGCCCTGAATTGGTTAATCTGACAAATCTTTGACCGACAACGGCCAACATCGACTCAAGGGCTCTTCCCAACTCTCAGCACCTTAAAGTAGTACCTGTAGCAACCTACTTGGATAGTATGCGAGATTCAAGCTTATCACATTTGCGTGAAGGGAATACGGCGGGATGTTAGGATCTTATCAAGGTATGGCATCTATCCAACCTTACCTTATCGACGTCCCGTATATTCATCTTCTTAGCGCCGCCTCCCCACTCACTGTACTGCCTCCGTCCGAACGATATGGATATGGGAGGTGGTGGTTCAGTGTTTTGACCCTACCACGTGATTAAAAGACCCGTTTCCTATCCTTCCCACTCCCATAGACAAGCCACCGATATGTGTCTGCTTATCTATGGGAGCGGGAAGGACAGGAAACGGGTCTTTTAATCACGTGGTAGGGTCAAAAAACTGAACCACCATCTCCCATTCCATATCGTTCTGACGGAGGCATTACGGTAAGTGGGGAGCCGGCGCTAAAAAGATGAATATAATTGGGCGGGTTACGAGAAAAGTTGACCGTCCTGACACCGCGGCTAGATCTTTTACACGGGTAACACCAAGATTGCACTCGGTCAGAACACCATTCTTGATTGGTTCCTAGTACTCCTCGGCCCAGTTATGTGTATGCAGTTAGTCGCCGAGTCTGATGAGAGCGTGGCAAGGGAGTCTCTCGCTCTTGTCTTGTTGGAGCACAGTGGCGTCGTTGGCAGCGTCAAGCGCGGTGTTGGTGTCGGCAAGCTTGCTCTGGGTAACGGTGAGCTGCTTTTCGAGATGGGTGACTTTGTCGTTGAGCTCAGCAATGGTCACGTCCTGGTTTACCAGCTGCTCCGCGTTGTCGGCGAGCGCGTCGTTGGCGACTGCGACGAAGGAGTTTGCCTTGATAACGTCCTGGTCGATGAGTCGGGCGAGCGCGATAATAGTGTGGCCGAAAGCGGGATGGTTAGCAAGCTCAGAGGCGGTGTCAAGGACGCTCTGCTCAGCTGGGGCACCGGGATTAGGACTGCCGTTGAGAGCCTCTGTGATGTTCTCGAAGAGTTGCTCGTGAGCGGGGTCGACGATAGGGCCGATGGCGGAAATAGCAACGTCAACGTCGGTGACGGACGACATTGATCAGCTCGATCAATGAGGGGAATGAGTGCTACCTTGTAGCTGGGAAGCGCTACCTTGTAGGCGCTGGGGAGAATCGCGGTGTGATTTGTGGTGTTGCGGGTCGGACTCAAGGTTGAACCTGCTGACGGCGCAATGCGACCGGAACTGTCGCAGTGCGATGAGAAAGGTCGCGGGCACGTCGGAGATTCTCACGACGGCGGTGATTGATTGAGATGAGGTTGTACGCTCGCAGCGTAATAGTAGGTACAACTAACTATCACGGGGCAAGGCGAAGGGTAGGGGGTAGATTGGATACGCGTAGTTGTACGAGGAGAGGAGAAGGGAGGTGTGTGCAGAAGGCACGATGGCCATGCCCAGAGCCGGGACCAGCGCACGTGCACATGCACGTGTTGTGCCAGGCACAGTCACAGGTAATCCTGTGATATACTGGCACCATCCTAGGTCGCGGCCGTACAAGCTCCTCTTCCGGTAGCTGAACCTTGGACTTCAACGGAAGCAGTTCTTTGGCAGTATATATAGCTGCTTTATGTCTTACTATCAATGCGATCGCCGCTTGGCGTCGGTTCCATACGCCCACAGGTCCCAAAGGAAATAAAAAGTAAGGCATCAATGCATTCTCCGCTTAAGGACACTGGCTATCGCAACGGCTTGGTTGTTGACAGCACTGGCACCCTAGACTCTACTGCAATTTGCAGGTTCCACTCGGATTTACAGCCTTACCTGCACCACGCCCCCCATAAGTGGTGTAAGCTACACTATTGCCAACCCTGTAGACCCCGTGACAGAAAGCCACAACCCTCGCCCAAGTCGAGTGATTAATTGGCGCTCTGAAGTCTCTGGGTTCAGAATGCCCGGCCTCTAGAAAAGAAATGTCCTTTGGGCTATTGGCGTGTAGTTGTAATACCGTTAGGAGGGTATTGTGAAGCATTAAGAAGATATCTTGAATGTGATTGATTGTATATGTAAAGTGTGATGATTCTGGAAACAATCCAGAGAGGGGAGCTTGCGGCGGTCGAAGACCATATGCACGTAAGCTATGGGTCGGGTCAATTCAACTGAACCCGACAGGCGCCTGCTAAGGCCGGTGCCTCAGGCATCAGTAAAACGATATGTGATGCCTGCGATACCGTTCCGGTATCAAGTTGGGGGGGAGCCGCCAGCCATCCTACGCCTGACATAGTAAAACAGAAACAGACTCAACACGACGCCTCATACTCCACCATAGCCTTGAGAAAACATAATGCTCTAGTTTCTTTTTATTTTGTCCTTAGGGGCAGGATAGAGGAGTCTCCAGCATTTTTACAAACTCAATCCATTGATCGTCAACTGTATAACATTCGCTGCCTCCAGGACAACACGATCATCCTCGAGTGCCTCATCTACGTCGCCTCGCTCAAGACCTTCGTTCCCTAAAGCTACGATGTCTCAACGACTGCACAATACGGAGGGTTGGGAACACGATAAGGGCCAAGAGCAGTCTTGCCCTGCACCTCTGCAACAAATCCCCGCCGCCACCACTATGTCCGCTACCCGTATGCCCGCCCCTGGGTTCCCAGCCGCTCCAGCTACCGGTTCCGCTGATACAGAGACGTCCGCCGGCGTGGATAACACCACCACTAGCTTATCCGTGTGCGTCCAAAGCCCGAAGCAAGTGGAAGTAGGTTTACTTCTTTTCCCACTACGACATTTCAGAATGACACTAACACCTATAAAGAATCTATATTACAACTTTTCCATATCACGTAGCCATATTCGCTTGCTTCAACTATTGCCGTCTGAAAACGAGAACGCCGCAATACAGTGTTGGCTCTTCCCTACCGCATTGGGCTCAAAAGGCACTCGTCCGTACGAGGCCTTATCCTACGCGTGGGGCTCTGAGGACAAGCCTTGTTCCATCTCTATAAACGGGTGCAACTTGGCCGTCGGAGAAAACCTTTACGCAGCGCTGTTACATCTTCGAGATCACTCCATTGAACGAACTATATGGATAGATGCCATTTGCATCAACCAAGAAGACGAAGAAGAAAAAGGACACCAAGTTCAATCTATGGCGAAGATCTACGCTAAAGCAAGTCGTGTAATTGTTTGGCTTGGAGAGGAGGCAGCCGGTAGCGACCAAGCGCTCGAAGAAATACGCATCGCAGCCGAGCTGTCTACAAGACGATTAGACAATAAAGCGGGAATCCTTACACTGCTTCAACGACCGTGGTTNAGGCAGCCGGTAGCGACCAAGCGCTCGAAGAAATACGCATCGCAGCCGAGCTGTCTACAAGACGATTAGACAATAAAGCGGGAATCCTTACACTGCTTCAACGACCGTGGTTTCAGCGCATCTGGGTAAGGGAACTGATGTCAAAGTATTATGACTAAGGAAACTGACAGGTTGATGCAGGTGCTTCAGGAAGTTGCCGCGGCTCGCCATATCCTGATCAAGTGTGGTTCTGCTGAGGTTGACGGATCTGCATTCTGCTTAGGCCTAAATGCATTGAACSTGTYCAATGAACTCYGCGCAGACCTRCGGGCTCGAATCCTTTCAGTAACCTACCTCATAAGGGGCGCAATCTTCCGGCCCAAATACGCGACCAGTCAGTCAGACAACTTTTCTCTTGACATACGCCCTCTGGGTGAACTGATAGAGATGTACCACACCCGCGAAGCTACGGATCNTTCAGTAACCTACCTCATAAGGGGCGCAATCTTCCGGCCCAAATACGCGACCAGTCAGTCAGACAACTTTTCTCTTGACATACGCCCTCTGGGTGAACTGATAGAGATGTACCACACCCGCGAAGCTACGGATCGTCGTGATAAAGTATATGCCTTACTCGGTATGAGCTCTGATAATCCAACCGCAGCAGGATTATTCGCCGACTACAAGATTCCGTGGACACAACTCTTCAACAAACTCATCCACTTCTTCCTATCGGAATTGGTCTCTGTAGACCTTTCGGACGATAAGGAGATTGCCGTCATTGAGGGCAAGGGCTGCATTCTTGGCGAAGTGTCCTCGGTCACAAGAAATGCTACTTGGGAAGACAGACAAGATGTGACCATTACTTGGAGTAATGCCCCTAGCTATATTTGCGTGAAGGAAGTATGGGGCTTTTGCTGGACCCTCCCGACCACGGTAAAATCCGTCCAAAAAGGAGATGTCGTCTGCCTTCTTCAAGGAGCGTCGAGACCCACGATTCTCAGGCCATGCAACGATCACTGGGCGGTTATAATGATTGCAGTTTCCCCAACAGGCGATTCACAAGCTAAGACCAGAGATATGAAGTGGTCAGAACTTTTACAATCGATAACAGTCTTACAATCGATAACAGTCTTTCTACACAATTTTCGACTTATCTGGGATTGGGATATAGATCCAAACAAGCAGCAAGATAAAAACAACCACGACTACTTTACAAGCATTCCAGAGCATTCAAAGACAGGGTTGGAAGGTTGTCTAAATGCGGCGACTAGGATACGGAATGTCAGATTGGTATTACAAGAAGTGAAACAGTATGGAGTTGCAATGGTAAATCAACTTATTGAGGACAAGGGCCAATGGACGCTTCTATGCTTGGCGGCAGGAAACGGGCATAAGACGGTCGTAAAATTGCTTCTCGACACCGGCAAGGTCAACTTACATAGGGAGGAGCTACGGACGGCGCTGTGGCTTGCGGAACAAAAAGGCTATAAAGCGATCGTTCAGATGCTTCGCGATACTGGCAAGGTTAACGCAGGTGCTAAGGATGAGAATGGACAGACAGCGCTGCATCGAGCGGCGATAACTGGGCATGAGGTAGTCGTTCAGCTACTTCTCGATACTGGCAAGGTTGATTCAGGAGCTAAGGATGAGAATGGACAGACAGCGCTGCATATGGCGGCAGAGAATGGGCATGAGGCGGTTGTTATGCTGCTTCTCGATACTGGCAAGGTTGACGCAAATGCTCAGGACCGGTATAAACGGACAGCGCTGCATAGGACGGCATGGAATGGGCATGAGGCGGTTGTTAAGCTGCTTCTCGATACTGGCAAGGTTGACGCAGATACTCAGGACCAGAATGGATGGACAGCGCTACATATGGCGGCAGAGAATGGGCATGAGGCGGTTGTTAAGCTGCTTCTCGATAGCGGCAAGGTTGACGCAGGTGCTAAGGGCCCGTATAGACAGACAGCGCTGCATATGGCAGCGAAGAATGGGCATGAGGCGGTTATTAAACTGCTTCTCGATAGCGGCAAGGTTGACGCAGATGCTCAGGATAAGCATGGACGGACAGCGCTGCATATGGCGGCAGAGAATGGGCATGAGGCGGTTGTTAAGCTGCTTCTCGATACTGGCAAGGTTGACGCAGATCCTAAGGATGAGAATGGACGGACAGCGCTGCATAGGGCGGCAGAGAAGGAGCATGAGGCGGTTGTTACGCTGCTTCTCGATACTGGCAAGGTTGACGCAAATGCTCAGGACCGGTATAAACGGACAGCGCTGCATAGGACGGTATGGAATGGGCATGAGGCGGTTGTTAAGCTGCTTCTCGATACTGGCAAGGTTGACGCAGATACTCAGGACCAGAATGGATGGACAGCGCTACATATGGCGGCAGAGAATGGGCATGAGGC
>RANY01000668.1:0-20019 GCA_009805235.1 Neurospora pannonica FGSC 7221 | reverse complement strand
GCTAACGCACCTGGTGGCCCCAGTGCGGACCTCATCACCGGTGGGTCTTCGCGTGACCGGAGATCCGGCCGCGACTCGAATGCCGGCAGCGGATCTGGTCACAGAGGCGGTGGAGGAGATATGCCGCCCCCGCCACCTTCAAGAGAACCCAGTCATCGCGGCCATGGCAGCCACAGAGGTGGAGGTGATGGATCAGGCCATAGCCAGGGTGGAGCGCCGCCTATGGGAGGCGGAAGGAACGATGGCCATGGTAGGCCGCCGCGGGAATCAAGATCCTCTAGGCCTAGCGGACCTGGTGGTGGTCATGATGACATGAGAGGAGGTGGTGATGATAGATCAAGGAAGCGGAGAGGTGATGGAGTAATTGATTCGTCTCAGGGGCTTGGAGGTCATCAGGACAAGCGGCCGCGTCGCTAGTAGCAAGGCGATCCGCCTCAAGCCGATGAGTTGACAATCGAGAGTAGGGAAAGCGAGGAAGAAGAGAAGAGCTGGAGGAAAAGGTGGAGACCTTTAAGAACAGGAGGAAAGAAATTGAGGAATACGCCCACTATCTCAGCCGTTGCAAACCATAACCCAAACTTTACCCCGGGTCCGTGGCAACCTCTTGGAGGGATCCCGGATGATGTACCCATATCGACTGTTACGAGGCAACTACTAGAGGCGTCGTATCCCGCCGGCATTTCATCACGTTTCCGTATCTAGATGCGGATCAAGGAATTGCAAGAAAGAATTGACGAAATCATAAACAAGAATAACAACTAAGGACAACATGACTGTCCGTCGTCCACGAGGATGTTAGCGAAAATTTCAGCGAGCGCCAATTATCCTACCTGTACACTACAAAAACAAAACATTTAGCTTATGTTCGCGCGGTTGCTTACTTATTATTTGCATGCATGCATGGATTGGTGTAGTGGTTGGTTTGGTTTCTCTAGGCTTAAGCTACATACATGGTATGGGTATGAGGGTATGGTATGGTGATGATTACTTAGGTTATAGATCACATGGATGGCATTTCGCTGCTCGAGCGCGATGATGGTGAAATGAGAAGAAATGGTAGCGAATTGATGTTGAAAACGAACTCTCTCTCCCTTCTCGGTGCCGTAATGCCCGAGTGTTTCCCGGTGTTCTTGATACATGATAAGAGAACCCTTGATGACCTCCCACAAATGTGACCTCTCCAACACCGACGACGACGGCGTTCATGACGTTCTCAACAACGAACACCGCCCCCATGCAACTTCAATCAAGCTATATAAGCCGAAGTTATTCAGATAACAAGCACATACGGCCATAGATGGTGGGAAACTCAGGATCCCGTCCGGCTCTCCCATAGATAAGCCACCAATCGAACTCACTCACAACGACCACTTCTTTTGCTCCACTTCGACCACCTTAAGCACCACTCGCGATGTTAACCCGCCGTCAAATCCTACTTGACCAGTATGAAGGAGTAAAGTGCCTACTCTAAGTACCACGCCAACGAACTTTCCAGGGCTAGATTGTAGGGTGGATCGCAACTGACGGGCAACTCACAACCGACAGGTGACAGGGAAGACCCTGGGAAGGAAGCGGTAACTGTACCCGACGGTTGGACTGAAACAACCACAGTACCCGACATCGATCAGTGATCACATCAATTCATACCTACATCCAACACCACACCATGACGGGCCCCAGTTCCTTCCATTTTTTAAACTCCTGCCGATGGGCTGCGATTAAGCTAAAGTGGAAGCCAAGTACCTCGTCAAAACTTTTCAAGTCGATGTATTCTTTGAAGTATGTTACAAATTCAAACACTAAAAATTGGTCATTACTACTAGGTGATTACCCGCTAGAAGAAAATATCGTCCCCTTTAGCTTCCTGGTACATACACTCCAACCAATTTCCCCGGGTCCCCCTCTGGAAACTAAATGGCCCTCTCCCGCGCCTTCCATGTCTTTCTTTCTTTCTCCTTTTCAAATTTCACCCCCATCCACCTCCACCTCCACCTCCACCTTCGAAAAAGCCAGGCTTCAACCTCAAACTCTATCAAAGGACAGCAACGCAAGCATAGGTATTCGCCCAAAGCCCCGTGCACGCGGTGTCCCCGACGGCCGGGTTCCACTTCACAAAGTTGGCCAGCGTGATCTTGTACTTGGCCACGATGGTCTCGCAGGTCTGGCCCGAGCTGACAAAGTGGAAGGTCTTGCAGCTGGTGGTCATGCCGGACTGGATGGGCGTGGGCGTGGCGATGCCGTTGCCGGTTTTTGTCGTTGTAGTGGCCGCCTTGGTGGTTGTGGTGGTGGTGGTGGGGGTGTGGCCGACGATGGAGATGCAGATGTACTGTTGTTATTTTGGGGGTAAAGGTTAGTGATCTCTATTGTTTATGTAGAGGTACCTGAAGCTGACGAGTGACGACAAACAAAAAAAGGAAAGGAAAGGAAACCAGAAAAAAAAAAAAAGAAAAAAAAAAGAATATGAACTCACGTAATCGAGCCACAAACTGGTGCACCCGCTCCCAACCGACGGGTTCCACGAGATGATCTGCGCACTCGAGATGCCGCTCTTGGCCGCGATCACGTCGCACGTGTCGCCCGACTTGACCTTGTAGAAGCTGTCACAGTTGGCCACCATGTTGGGCTGGATCGGGGTCGGGGTGGCGATGCCGTTTCCAGCGGTCGTAGTGGTGGTGGCAATGGTGGTGATGATAGTAGGCTCATGGCCGATGATGGACACGCAGGCATAGGCGTTGGCCCACAGACCGGTGCAGGCCGAGCCCGCGCTCGGGTTCCATGCTAGGAATTGGGCGAGCGTGATGCCGTGGGACTGGGTGATGGCGTCGCACGTGTCGCCGGCCTTGACCAGGTAGAACTTGTCGCAGTTGGAGACGATGGAGGGCTGGGCCGGAGAGGGCGTCGTGATTCCGTTGGAGGGGATGGTGGTGGTTGGGGGCTGCGTTGTGGTGGTGGTGGTGCTGGTTTTGAGGGTTGTAGTGGTGGAGGTGGTAATCACGGCCGCTTTGGTGGTTGTGGTTGACGAGGACGTCGAGGTGGTGGTAGAAGTGGACGTCGAGACGGTGGTGGAGGTGGACGACGTCAAACTGGTTGAGGATGAAGTCGTGGTCGTCGTGGTTGTGAGGGGGGCCGGGGCAGGCTCGTTGTAAGCCTCCACGCAGTAGGATTTCCCAACAACCAGGTTTCCACAGTCAGCTGTGATGGACGGGTTCTGTTTTAGCGGCTTAGTTAGGACCGTGTTTCTGACTCGGATGGAAATATTTGGAGGGCCTTACCCAGCGGCGGAACTCCTCAAGAGTGATGTAGTTGTCGTCGAGTAGCGTGGGACATGAGATGTCCGACGTTACATCAACCCACCAAGTGCAGTATTGAGAGGCGTTGCTATCATATGGCAGCGACGGCGAGGGACCATCCCGAGCAAAGATGGGGCTTGCTCCCACAACAGCGGCCTCGATGAGGCTGCCAATAACAAGCAGACCGGATGCAGGAGACAACATTGTTGCAAAGGGTGGAAGCGGCGCCGGTTGTAGGTGGTAAGGTTGCTCAGATGGACCCTACAGTACTTCTAAACTCCAGCGAGGCGGGAGCGTGATCCTATTAAGTACCTCTACCGCCTCTTCCGAACAAAACGGTGCATCTAGAGGTATGATCTTTTCGCAGAGGTACTATCACAACTCCCATCGCCACATGGCTTCACCTTGATTCAACCCGCAAAGTGTTCACTTGCGGCAAACGCCGCATAGTTACATTGAAGCCATCTTCCCTCATCATCAGAAGCCTGGTTCAAGATACCTCTAATGTCCGACTCCAGCGACGATTACTGACTAGACGGCCCAGACCCCGGTTTAGACTTCTGAAAATAGCAGGTGTCGTATTCCAGCCAAAGAACTTACCATGGTACCATGGTGAGGAATTCTTTTTTTCTATTCTTTTCAAAATGTACCTTGCATAACCTAGGGACCTAGTTCCATGTGCTGAGTGACAGCCGTTAGCGTCCCCGATCCCAGGGAACCTCGGGACGGGTGGATTTACCCTTTTGGCTTAGGGGGTCTCTTTCCTTTTTTTTCTTCCCCAGGCGCTATGGTATGCAGGGGTAATCATGGATCGTTGCCTCTAACGAGCTTGCAGGGTTACTTAGCCCAAGTCTTTTGGCACCTGGACGATCGTCTAACCAATAGTGCTTACCTTCCATACCTAATTCGTCTAGACTATCCTCCGGCAGGTACCCTGGTGGCTGTTTCCACGCTGTTGCCTGATCTCCTCGGTACGCACTTAGAGCACTTCGCAGGGCATCTGTCAGACTAGTACCACCGGTACCGCCCGCGCTCATCGGAATGCTGCTACCAGGTGCCGGAATCCGGGCCTTTGTTGAGGTACTACATGCGTCCACCTAGAGGTCGGCTCTTCTTTTTCCTTGGGCATTTGCTTGATTTGTTTCCTAGGCCTATATACTCCAACCCTGGATAGTTTGTTAGCTTGGTACTCGTAGAGTGCTTTTTGTGGCCCGTCAGCCGATGTATGCGCTAACAAACTCTTTAAGGGCTGGACTGATAGTACGCTAGGTAGGTAAGCTTCAATGCAAGTCGAGCTGGGGTGAAATCGCAACAACAGAATGACAGAAGAGTTATTGGATTGGAGCTATTATGAAGAGGTGGCTTTCTTGTGCCAGTTCGCTGCACATTGGAGAAGCCCTAGGGTGCGATCCGTCAAAAACTTTTTTTTTTTTTTTTTTTTTCTTCTCTTCTAAAAGAGGTACATGTTCAGATCCAGTCCATCAAGACAAGAAAACAGAAAAGCAACTCATTACTAAGGTATCCGCATGTGATTTAGTACAGGTAAAGGCACATATGTATCCTTCAGAACAAAGCCATGTTTTTCATGGCCCCGGAACTAAAGGTAGCACCCGAAACGGTACCAGAGGTAGTAGTGCTGCTGCTGCTGCTGCTGCTGCTGGTAGTGTCGGAGGTGGGCGGCGCTTCATTCGCCAGGGCCTCAAAGATGTTGAGAAGTCCCTTTCCGCCACAGAAGGAGTTCTTATCGCCGGTGCAAGGGACGTTGCAATCGGTCTGGTTGCTCGTCCACTCTCCGCCGACGTAGCTGCCGCACCAGCACTGGTTGCCCTCCTGCAGGCCGGCAAAGGTGTAAGCGCGGCGGTAGCAACTGTTTTTGCATTTGGGGATGGTCAGAGAGGCATCTCCTGCGGCCGGGCTCATGTTCTGCTCGAGAACGTGGAGCTTGGGGTCCTCGACGTAGCAGCCCCTGGCGGCCCAAGAGGTGGGAGAGGGGCCCAGGGTGAATGCGCTGGTGGTGGTGGTGGTGGCCGTGGCCGTGGAGGATGAGCTTGCCGTCGTCAGTTTGCCCGTGTCGTTGAGTCTTTCTAGGGTGACGATACAGTACGAAGTCTCGTCGTACCACGGCTGGCAGTCGAGTCCGACTGAAGGGTTCCATTTGTGGAACTCCTCGGGCGTGATGCCATAGTAATCCCGCACCGCCTTACACGAGCTATCGCCAATGTACGGCTCGGGCTCGTCGATGAGGTTGTTGTGCCATTCGACGCAGTCTTTGGCGGTGTCTGGATCGTACTCCATCCACGGCGTCGGGCTAGACGCAGCCTGGCGTGCGATAGACAAAAGGGAGAATAGGATGAAGGTCTTCATCTTGAAAGCTGCGGTGCACTGGTGGCCGTGCGCAAGACGAGTAGGTAGGGTAGAGCTAAGGAAGCAAGTTGGCGAGGAGATGGCCACAGGGAGGAGAAAGGAATGAGAAGGAAGGACTCAAAGGAGTTAAAGGAGGTATCTTCAAGGAGCATTAATGGGCACGTCGTGATATCAAAACTCGACTCGTGTGGTTGAGAGGTCACCCATAACTAACACGCAACCCAAGTGCCTCCACCGATTGGGAGTCTGGAGAACCAGGAACGATAAGGAGAGCGGAAAAGCCGAAAAGGGGATACTTTAGGCTTGGCACAAATCAATCCAGCACATTTACCTGCCTCTTTTCCGGTCGTTGCAATCCAGAGCGAAAAGTTGAGTGTCAGCCGAGTCATCTGAAATTGCAAGTACGACGATACTTGAAGATACTTCCTAGGGTTGGTGCCCGTACCTGGTAGGCTGCAGAGGCTGTACACCTCTGCCGGCATGTAAAACGTTAGCGCGGTGAACTTGCAAGTGGCGATAACTTTATTTTTCCTACAAAAGATGATTGGATTGACCACCACCAACCAGTCAAATTCTGTGAGGTGGCGGTACCACGCTAACAAGTTAAATGCCGGCAGAGGTGTAAGTCCGCTTGGGGCGTTTTGCTGCCGCAGAAGGGTTGCGGGGCCGCCCGCAGTCGGATGAACCCAACCGCAGATCCTCCACTGCACAGTTGTGGGGTACGTACCTCTAGTGTAGTGGGATAGTCGCTGACTGTAAGCACTACCTAAGTCTAGGCACCAGGGGTCCACCCAAGTTTATCTCGACGACCACTGCAGACTTGCCGTTTCAACTGGGCTTCATAAGGCAGGCACGCTCACTGCAACAGTGCAAACTACAACTCCGGCTAGGAGTGGCGGCACGCTCAGAAGAATGGAACGTGACAGTCAGGTGGGCGACAATCCTTCACCGATACCTTATTATCTCGGCTGAAAATCCTTCACGTTTTAGACCAAGCCTAGACTCTAGTTACGTCAACTCGGACTTCGAAGGGGTTGCCTCTAATTAATGAGATAGGGGACCCTACCATAGGGACTTACTAGATCAGGTAGACCTACCGGACTCTGCCGACCCAGGCTACCTATCTGCCTGCCTGCTTCACCTTTACATCCTGGCCTGCTGGCCTCATCACCATCACACTCCGTTACCACCTAGGGCAAACCCAAACCAGAAGACAGAAACAACCATCTCAGAACCCTTCATCGTCTCAGTCGTCGCCACCAACGGCAAATTACTTTTTTGCTATTTACCTTCTCGATTCAGCAACAGTCCGCCTGTGTCGCCAACCATCCTCATCCTTGACTCACCTTCTTTGACGGCAAGCCTCGGATTCCGGCAGCCCACACCCGGCCTCAGCACACCATGACAGCTTTCCATCCTTTTCCCCGTCTCCCATGGGAAGTCCGAGCTCGGATATGGGAGCTGACCGTCGAGCCTCGAACGGTCGAGGTCAATATCGAATACGAAAACACGACAGTCACCGATGACATGACAGCCAGATACAACTTGGCTCCACATACGTCTAGCCGGATTTCCGTCCTCCGTTTGCGGTCATCCACTGCAGTGCCTGCGCCTCTGCAAGCCTGTCGAGAAGCGCGGATCCACCTCACGGAAGATGGTGGCTTGGGGTACTACAGGAAGGCCTTCCACCAACTGCCAGCTGCAACGAACTACGGGAAAGAGATGCCGCTGCAGCCCGAACTCCGGCTGGAGCTCGGCCTCGGCCTAGAGCCGCGCTACGTCTGGGTGAATTTCGAGATGGACATGATCTCCATCGGCCAGAGTCTCTTTACGCTCTTTGCACCGTATTACCAGGACATCAAGCGGCTCAAGTTTGCGCGCGAACGCGACGAAGGCTTTTACCACTTCGAATCCAAGGAGCTGCGAAACTTTGCCAATGTCCGAGAGGTCCACGTGGTCTGTCTGGACGGTTTAGACTGCTGGGATGGAGCGGAGGAGACCGGTTTCCCTTGCAGCATGGAAAATGTCTTGCTGGTCGATGGGGAAACTGGCAAGACGGAGACATCCTTCGAGATTAATGCCAGATGGGACGAGATACGGGCTGTGAACTTTAGAAAGGAGGGAGCGCGCATCAACCCTGACACTGATGCGCCTTTGGTACCGTGGCTTCCACCAGGGTGGTTTGAGGGACAGGAGGAGTGGGATGATTACTACGGCAATTGGTGAGAGTTTGAGAATCCGCACTCTACTCCCAGACGGTTGGCGAGGAGTTGGGGGCAAGGGCCGACGGCTAAATTTGGATTTGGACCGGTCTTTCCTTTTCTGTACTACCTCTAGGCACCTACCCGAACTAGAGGTACCCAAAAGCTCCTTCCCCATAGACCTTAACTTTTTCACCCCCTAGTCCAAAACTACCAAGTCCGTCACCAATAGTGAAATTTTGAAGTTGGAAGAGGTTAGATATTGGACTTTGGACTTCGAATTTGAACTCACTTTCCTTTTGCCCTCCCTTTCCCTCTCTTTCCGCTCTTCGCTTTAATTGTCCCATCCTAGACCAGGACCTACTGCTCTCAAAACAGTGTATTTTTAATACCTCACTGGCCTCTAACGGTCATGCTAAATTGAACAGGTAGTTATTTTCTTAGTCACGGTTCAGAGTGTATTGCCACCATTCAACTATTTTACCGTGATATAAACACACCCTGCAAGCCCCATTAATGTATTCGATGTAAATACAAACAGTCCTTGAAAATGACCGCACGTCCGCCCGAATTGTCCAACCCCCCTAAGTACATTTGGCAAGATCGGCCTGCACCTGCTTGTACGTATTGACAACCTCACCATGATCATAGGCCTTTTTCTCGTCGCTAATTTTAGAGTTCTTTGCGTTTGTACCGTACATCCTGTCGTAATAATCCGATATCTGCTTGGAGAGAGTAGGGTTACCGCTGGCTCGGAGTTTCGTCTCCTCCCAATCCACTGAATACCAGTGCTCAGGTGGAACTTTCGTACTGAGCGGATCAACGCCCAAGTCTCTCTTTACCACGTTGCTGGCTCCCAGCTCCTTTTCCGCCGCCGGCACGGCAAACTTGCCATGGTCTCCCGCACGGGCAGTAAGGATTTTCTCCGTGATGGCGTCAAAGTCGTCGAATCGGTTCTTATTCGCGGCGGTCTTCTTCGACTGCGCGGTCTTGGTGACTGCATCTCCGAGCTTCTTGATGTAGTCGTTGAATTCCTCGCCTGCGCCCTTGAGGGCGGTGTGGCCCGGAAAGTTAAAGACGCTGCCGTAAGCATTCTTATACTTTGTTTTATCCGTATACCTGGAAAGGCATTGCTTGGCAGTTTCTTCGACATTCATCGTTTTACCATCGGCGTTTTTGACTTCCCAGTCGGTCTTTTTGCCGTCGGTTTTTCCGGTGCTAACGACGAGGTCACCAAACTGGCAACGTGTTTCGCCCTTTCTCTTCGGGTTGCACACCTCCCATTCGTTGTTCTTGCACACGTGGCTGGAGTAATCCCACTTTTTGCACTTGTAGCCGACTGTCCGGTCGGCCTCGTCATTGAGCTCATCGATCAAGTAGGCCTGATAGAGCCAGATGCGTTCGAGACAACCTGCATAGCCTCCAGCCCAGACGGCCACGATGAGGTACGAGAGCGTGAGGAAGAGAGGGACCCTCATGACTGGTGCAGTCGGTGGAGGCGGTACAGTTGTGGTCTACAAGTCTGTTAGTGTGGGACTCGGCAGCATGAAAGTCTGCAAAATGGTGCTCGGTGTCTTGGTACCTACCTTTGATCCGACTTTCTGTTCTGGTGCGAGTGAAGCAGTGATGGGCTGCACAGGACGGCTGACAGGGACAAGGCGAAAAGAATGTGTGAGTCTGAGAGGGAAGGGGGACACAGGAAGCTCATAAGACAGAACAAACGATGGATAGTAGAGGTACCTAAAAACTCGTAGACTTTGCTTGGTCTCGGAACACTGTCAAGATTTCCGGCTTCAAGTGTCAAGGACAAAAGCGTGGTTGTGTTGTATCCTACTCTCTTCAGTGTTCAGACCCTTTCTGGATAATTGTCCGCTCCATCTCCTCTTCTCTCGGTTGTATCGCCAAGGGTAAGCGGAAGCTATTGAATTGAGCCGGAGAACTAGAACTTGTCAGCGTAGTATTGTTTCTCCATTGCCTAATGTAACCACGACTGTACTTTTGTGTACAAAGTTGCGGTGCCTAGAGATACCTTGCAGGAAGGAGGGAGACTACCATACCCTAGTCTAGATCGATGGAGGTCTGAAAGGGACTTGTGTTGGACTGTTGGTAGGATCGCGCCGACTCATGAACTGACGGCGATGCCGAAGCCACTCCGTGTCGTACTGAATTGTTGGTACACCCTTGGCCTTTGGCTATTCATGTTGCCTGACGCTTGAAGCTCGAGTCCGTGAACTTATTAGCCAGCTTCACCAGTCGAGATTGTGCTTCAGAGGTCTACTCAGATCAATCAACCCCATCACAACGGGAGTCAGGCACACCTGTACTCATCCTCTTTCACCTGCTTCCTATCTCTTTACTTCCCACTTCGTCTTCCTCTGGCGCAGAGGGCTCTCGATCTTCCTCCTGAGAGCCTGCTTACGCAGCATCCCGCCGCCATGAAGACATCACTGCTCCCCTTCCTTCCCTGTGCTTTGCTAGCTGCTGGGACTTTGGCCTTCCTTTCCGACGTCGGGATCCAGAGCCGAGCTGTCGACGACAGCGTAGACGATCTCGATGAGTGGCTGACATCAACCAAGAGAGTGTCTCCAGAGGCGCTCCGGCCATGCCCTGTATCTTGCAGCGCGGCGGGAAACAGTTCCTCGACGGATGGATGGTTTCTGTTCCCTGATCCCACCAAGCTGGCGCTATGCAACGAGACCATGATCCTCAACATGGTCGTGCAGACCGAAAGCGGGGATAACAAAGCTTCGCAGCCCGTCGTCAGGGCCTGCACGGCCGACTACGAGTCGAGAGTGAAGCTCGCGTTCGTGCCGGATGACGAGAAGGCGTCTCTCTGCACAACCGCCAACCGAGTGCTGGAGGAAGCTTCCGTGTACATACACCACCCACAAGTGGGCGATGACGACGGCTTCTCGGTCAGCCACGCCGTGACTGCGGGGCGTCAGATGGTCAGCCGCCTCGCACAGCAAGAGCCTTCGTGCACACGCAATGCCATGGAGTTTGGCTATTTCCAGTCGTCGGCGATTGGCATCTTTGCGGGAGCCGAGGTGCACCAGCACGGGGTCAGCTCGGTCGTCCTTCGGAAGCTGCTGGAGTACGCACAAGAAAAGGGCGTCTCCAAGACGACTGTGGTCCAACTCTGCGGAGCGGATGAACGCGGCGCCGACTACAGCATTGGCGTCGTTGCGACAAGTGCCAAGAACCTCGGTTTCGTGCAAGAGGCCGTCAAAGCATGGGCCAACGGCGGATGCGTCTCGCAGGCCGATGCAGGCGAGGACTGGATCAAAGTCACCCTTCGTGTCCCCGCCCCAGTCGACACCATCATTCCTTCCT
Source organism: Neurospora pannonica FGSC 7221 (assembly GCA_009805235.1). Lineage (NCBI taxonomy): Eukaryota > Fungi > Ascomycota > Sordariomycetes > Sordariales > Sordariaceae > Neurospora > Neurospora pannonica. The sequence continues at coordinate 8,831 of RANY01000668.1, read as the reverse complement.
CCTCTTCTCCCACAACAAACACAAACGGCACGCACGGATCCAGCAACTTCACCACTGGTGCAAGATCCCGCCTTGCCATCAGGGCCGACTGCACCACCACCACCGTCCAGTCCGGCGATGGCTGCTGGGCTGTGGCCAACAGGTGCGGGATAACCCAAGCCAATCTGGAAAAGTACAACCGAGCCAACCTCTGCACCACTCTAGTCAAGGATGAAAAGGTGTGCTGCAGCAGCGGCACTCTACCCAGCACTCTGCCCGCCGGGAACTCGGACGGCACGTGCAAAACAAGATCGGTCATCAGCGGCGATGACTGCGGCTCGCTCGCTTCCAAGTGCGGCATCAGCGCGGCCGACTTCATGAAGGTCAACACCAAGACCAATCTCTGCGCGACCCTGGCGGTGAGCCAACAGGTCTGCTGCACCAATGGCAAGATGCCCGACCTGAAGCCCAAACCCGATGCCAACGGGAACTGCGCCACCTACACCACCCAGAAGGATGACAGTTGCTCCGTCATCGCCGCTGCCCGCGACCTGAACGTGACAGACCTCGAGACCTTCAACAAGGACACCTGGGGCTGGAATGGCTGCAAGCTGCTCTTTCCCGACTTCAAGATGTGTGTGAGCACGGGAAGCCCGCCCATGCCTGCCCCAGTTGCCAATGCTGTTTGCGGGCCAACGGTAAGAATCGCCCTGCCTGATCTTATCCTTGAACCTGCCCTTGAGAGTTGAGGACCATACCTCCCGTCTAGATGAACCTGGCTAACGCGACGACTGCTTTTGTTTCCAATAGGTACCTGGCACAGCCCAGCCATCGGCAGGAACCAACCTGACTACACTCAATCCATGTCCCCTGAATGTGTGCTGCAACATCTGGGGACAATGCGGCATGACGGACGACTTTTGCGTCGTCTCCAAGTCGGAAACAGGTGCTCCTGGAACTTCGGCTCCCGGGAAAAACGGATGTATCAGCAACTGCGGCAGGGATATCATCAAAGGATCCGCCCCGGCGAGCAAGATCAAAGTCGCCTACTACGAATCCTGGAATTTTGGCCGCGAGTGTTTGAACATGATGGTGGACCAGATCGATACAAGCGCATACACCCACATCCACTTTGCCTTTGCAACCATCACCAGTGACTTCAAGGTCGACATCGGTGACGACAAGGCCAAGGAGCAATTTGAAATCTTCAAGAAGATGTCTGGCATCAAGAAAATCATCTCTTTTGGTGGCTGGGACTTCAGTGCCTTGCCCGGAACCTTTTCGATTCTTCGCAACGCTGTCCTGCCTGCGAACCGCGAGACCTTCAAGAACAACATCGTTGCCTTTGTCCAAGAGCACGGGCTCGATGGAGTCGATCTCGATTGGGAGTATCCTGGTGTAAGTACCCCGACCACCCCTTCTTTGGTCCCCATCGCTTTCCGTCTACCTACAAGGTACCTACAAGGTAGAGGTACCTAGGCACTTGCCCGAGTTGTTAGGACCTAGGACTCACATAGACTTTCTTTTTCTCTTTTAGGCGCCCGATATTCCAGATATTCCTAGCGATGACCCTCAAAACGGTTTGAACTACTACAGGCTTCTTTCCAGCCTCAAATCAACTCTCGGTTCTTCAAAGACGGTCTCGTTCGCGGCCCCGGCATCCTTCTGGTATCTCAAGGCGTTTCCCGTCAAAAACATGGCCAAGGACCTCGACTACATCATCTATATGACGTACGACTTGCACGGCCAGTGGGACTATGGTAACAAATGGACTTCCCCCGGATGCGAGACTGGCAACTGTCTGAGATCCCACGTCAACGAGACTGAGACCAAGGATGCTCTATCCATGATCACCAAAGCCGGCGCGCCATCCAACAAAGTTGTCGTCGGTGTGGCCAGCTATGGTCGGTCGTTCAAGATGGCCCAGGCCGGCTGTGATTCCGAGTCGTGCCTATTCACAGGCTCCCCTCGCGATTCCAACGCTGCCAAGGGACGTTGCACGGCCACTGGGGGCTATATCTCCAACGCCGAGATTAATGAGATTATTGCCACGGGCAATGTCAACAGGCAGTGGAAAAAGGAAGGATCCAACATGATGGTTTACAACGACACCGAGTGGGTTGCATGGATGGACGATGACACAAAGGCGGCTCGGGCCGCGTTTTACGACTCATACAACTTTGCCGGCACCACCGACTGGGCCGTAGACCTGCAAGAATTTGTCGAGTAAGTCTTTTCCCTCTACTCTCTGTCTCCTCGGCTTTGCCTCGTCATCTTCCTTTATTCCCAAGCACCTCTGTTGACAACTTGCAGTGATAGCAGTATCGTGGATGACGTTCAGGAGGCGTACATTGACCCAAATTACTGGTCTCGCTGCACCGGCACATACACCACCCTAGACCAACTCGAAAGCCACAAGGACTCGATCCCTCACCACTGCATGGACAAATATATCGTTGATGTCCAAGTTGCGGTCATGGAGGGAGCGCTGAACAAGTACAAGGACCTAATCGACAAGGGCTACGACAAGAAGTTTTCCATCTATGAGAACTATGTCAAGGCTCAGATCCCGGACCAGATCAACAACTTTATGGCCAGCGAAAAGGTGGACAAGTACTTCAAGTGCAAGGAGTACAAGTACGTAACATGCTGCGGGTCATGCAGATACGCCTGCGTCTGCGAAAATGGCTGCACAAAGAGCGGTTATCAGCTCCGTGACATGGACAAGTGTCCCAAGTTCGAGACTACTGTCGTTGGTTTTGGAGGCACTGAGATCCCCAACGCCACCTTCACTCTCACCGACTCCAAGGGCTTCTACGAAGACATAAGCAAAACGTGGGGCATTGAAGAGTCGTGGATTACCTTCGACAGGCGCCACATGCGGACCAACAACGGGTGCCAGTACGCCGGGGAGAAGGTGCTTGAGTGCATCGACAAGAATGATGATTGGTGGTACAATTACCCTCAACCCTCGGACAAGGTCGAGATCTACAACCCCAAGAACGTGGTTGGCGACTCATACCCCAAAGCCAAGGACATGCTGAACCGGTTCAAGGTCGTGAAAGAGTTTAGCTACTACGACGAGTTATTCCAGGTCTCGGACGTGGTCGACGCCACGTCGCTGCCTGCCTTCACGACCGCTGAGGGCGTGGAGAGCATGGGCAAGATTGTCGAAAAGGCGGACGAGATCAAGAAAAAGGAGCGCGAGTCCTTCATCCTCAATTTCCTCATGGGCCTGCTCTTCTGGATCCCGGTGGTGGGCAAGCTCGTCGGTCCCGAGCTGGCGGCCATCGGTAACGTGCTTCGCTTAATCGGCGCGGTGGGAGACGCGGCCATGACTATCTATGACGTTGTTCAGAATCCGAAGAATGCGTTCGGGGCTATCTTCGGTCTCCTGGCGGGCGCCGGGGTCGGGCGTAAGGGTTTCAAGGACGCGGCCGGAAAGAGGCGTGACCTGATAGGCACCAAGGAGTTCAACGCGCTGGGAAATGTAAAGACGCAGCTGGATAGGATTGAGGTCATTCGAAGTGTGTGCCGGCGTTAAAAGTGGTCTGGGTATGTATGTACGATATTATCAGCCAAGGATACCTCTACCTTCACTCTTTGGTTAGGTACTTACCGCTTTTTTTTATTCAACCGGGTTTTATCCTTCCCTCTTACAGTCTAGTGCAATCGGGGAGAGCTAGGCCTACTATTGTCTAGGACACCTGCGCTGTTTTGTGTGTGTGTGTGTGTGTATATTTTACGTCTACTTCCGCCTCCCTAAGGGCATGAGACGTGCCACAGCGGTAGAATCTAACGTACATGTCCTCCGTAAGCGCTAAAACCTGCCAAGGACCTGCTAGAATCCATCAATCCGAGGGCAAATCACGACGTACTGTCGTTCTGTCGAGTGCTGCCCATTGCGTCAAACGCGGGCCAACACGAAGCAACTAAATACAGAGGCTCATTAGAGCTTAACTATCCGGTTGAAAGCCAAAAACAAAACCAACTCAAAACTAGCAAAACCAAACAAAACCAAACAAACAAAGGAAACTAATCTTGCAGAGCCAAGTTCCTGCGCCTCATACGACGGACGTAGTAATCCAAATCCGCTGTCACCATCTGGATCTCGTGATCCGGCCCGATTTCAAGACCTTCCTGTCGTAGAAAGGGAGTCAAATTGTCAGCTGTGCCGCCATTGCTAACGTGCTTCTGCCAGAGTGTCTGATGCCATGCCTTCCTTGGGCACGTCCAAGTAAAGAAGTGTGAGGGGTGTATTCTAGCCATATACAATCGCCAGGATATCCCCAAAGCCCAATCGATGGATTTCTGATCGTCTATATAGCAAGGCATCACTGCGTATGCCTTTCTGCACACCTGCGCTGTTATGCCATCCGCCTGAGCCGCTGCGAGTACTTGCATGCTAGTTTGCCATTCGAGCTTTGAGTGGTTCGCTAAGTTCTCCCGGCCACGATAGGCGCCCCAGTTCTGAGGTGACTCCCAGATATGCTAGGCTGTAAGAGGGAAGGATAAAACCCGGTTGAGTGAAAAAAAAGCGGTATATTATTATTGGTCTTATACACGCACACTATTTACTGATTTGGGGCATTGTGTCATGACGGGATCAGAAGCATATAGTCCGTGTCTAGACAGGGGGATCTAATCTAGTGGGTAAGGTATCTGCTATGGAGAAAGTAGATAAGAGAGGCGAGTCCTCCATGGGGAGTCAGAGAGTTCAGAGGGGCAGTTCCAAGCAGTCAGACACTCAGCCACCCAGACAGACAGCCAGACAGACAAGACACACACACATTTCTGCTCCATTATTCATTCATTCTACTTGAGTCTAGTTGATCTCTTCCTCGCCAGTGGGCTTCGCCCACTGGGCTGTTCGACCTATCTGGTGCTCACCTTTGGTTTGGAGTTTGAAGCTCTTCTCATCCGGTGGTGCCTAATCATGACCAGATCTGCTCTCCTCTATAGAGTGTTGTAGTGGGTGGGTTGGTTTGTGTTGTGGTTTTGCCCCATTTCAGCAGTCTCTCCTGGGACCTTAAAACTTCATCCTGTTCTCCGAAGACATGGGTGAGAGCGTTCGGCGAACTCTTTGACGGAGTGTAGGGTCTTTTTTGTGAAATCCTGGGCTTCATCGCCGTTGAGGTAGTGGTCCTGGAGGATCGGCTCGTACCAGATGAGGGCTTGGTCGGTGAGTCTAGTGCCGAGGAAGATGACTTTCTTATAATCGGTGGGAAAGTTGGCTTTGTAGTGGTCCAGGTAGGTTCTGATTTGGAGCAAGAACCCAGCCAACTTGGTCTGCTGCCCACCAAACTTGTCTGGTGCGTCAAGTTTGACTTTGCTCTTGACGATGGCGGAATCATCAGGCGCTAACTCCTTGAGCCTGGCTTGAAGCTGGGCGATTTCCTCCTCCTTGGAGAGCTTCGTAGCAGTGGTGGATGGCTCAGCGGCTGCGGACATGGCGAATGGTCTGGGGTACCTTCAGTACTATCTGAGATAGGCTAAAGGGAGTAGACAGCGTGTAACGAACGGCAGGTCTGATCTGCCTAAGTGGGATAGCTGAAGGTAGGAACGATATCAGATGCTGTTCGGTGTAGTGACGACGAGCAAAACTACAACACCACAACACACACAACACATCCAGACAAGCTGCAGTCAAGTCTAGATGGTCATGAGAGTGTAAATGCCATAGCAAGCCCGTCGACAGGAAGACTTTTTGGTTCGATGACTAGGTAGGAAAGACAAAAGACAGGGACATAATGACGGCGCCATAATGACGAGATACCGTGACTAGAAAAGAGTCAAAACGAATGCACGAACGAATAGATAGGACCAAAATTGACCGATAACTTGCTTCTTACTGCTTACTTGGTGCTTGTCTGTTTCTTTTCTGTCAAGACGGAGACGAGGCCTGATCTATATACACGAATTGCCAACACAGTGGGTCCCGAAAATCCCAAATTACCAATTAGAACCGGAAACTATGGGCCATGTCCGGCTGAAAAACAAGGCTGAACCTTCCCAGTGTCTTCCGGATTCGGTGGGGGTGGCTAGCAACGCCCCAAACCATTATAACAACCGTTGATGACGGTGTAATGGAGAAGTCAATGAGGGAGGCAGGATTTGTCAATATTAAGGTCGAGAACTTTAAGGTAGGGTGCTTTATGAACCCCCAGCATAGAATCCATGGCAAAGGATAAGCTAACTCATGTTGTAGATGCCTGTCTCGCCCTGGCCAGAGGACAAGCAGCAGAAGGAAGTGGGGCTCTATTGTTATGCGACAGGCTCGGCTGATATTGAGGGTATCATCCAGTTCATGTATGGTAATGTGATGGGCTGGTCGCAGGAGGAGATGTCGGTCTATGCGGCTCATTTGCGGCGGGAGTTTAAGGATTTGAGTATGCATGGTTACGGGAAGTGGCAGGTGGTGTATGGCCAAAAACCGGAAGACTGAGCTGAACAGTGGGAGAAGGAGAGGAAGCTGATTGAAGATGACGTTTGGGAATGTCGAACGGAGAAAGACGCTTAAAAATAATATTTGGACAGCTGTTACGAATTTGAACGATGCCGCAGTTGATACCGGATTTCGTGTATGTAGATATTTCCATGGTGTTGACCATGGCATGACAAGGGGACATGCCTGGACGGGCTGGGCTGGGCACTGCCAAGACAGGTGTCCGGCAGGCTCCACCCTAGCTTGCAACAACAAGTGCATAAATACGTTGTTGCAGGAAGGGCATGCCTTAGTTCTTTTCTGAATCATCATTCAATTCAAGTCTTTATTTACATACTCTCAGAGTCCGTCAGCAGCAGGTCAACCAAGCCACTGAGCCGGCAAGCCACAAGGAGGCTGGCCGAATGCAACCCAAGCTTATAGGGCGAGGCCGCGATCACAGTTGTAAGCAGCGAGCACGACCGTGATCACTGAGCAAGATGGGTGAGCATTATATGATACAAGGAGGAGCCGAGAAGTATAAAGATGTAGGTGGTCCTCAGACTCTTGGATAGTGGTTTGGGGAAGTTCTACTAGGACGGAGTTATCAGAAGCATGTGGTCCGTGTCTGGACAGGGGGGGATCTGATCTAGTGGGTACGGTAGCTGACACGGGAAAAGTAGATAAAGGAGGCGAGCCCTCCATAGGGGGACAGTAAGTTAGGAAGTGGGAGACACTCAAGCAGTCAGACACTCAGCAAGACAGCCAGACAGACAAAGACGCACACACACTTCTGCTCCATTCTTTGTTCATCCATTCCATTTTGAGTTCAGTTGATCTCCTCCTCGCTAGTGGGCTTCGCCCACTGGACTGTTCGACTTACCTGGTGCATACCTTTTGTTTTGGAGTTTGAAGCTCTTCTCATCCGGTGGTGCCTAATCATGACCAGATCTGCTCCCTTCTACAGAATGTTGTAGTGGGTGAGTTGGTTTATGTTGTGGTTTTGCCCCATTTCATTACACCGAACAGCATCTGATATTAACCCTACCTTCAGCTAACCCACTTAGGCAGATCAGACCTGCCGTTCGTTACACAGGTGGAAGCATCGTCTTCCATGGACCCTTCTATCTGCCACACCGGTCCTACATTTCCACTCATAAGTCATTAATTAAAGAGTAATAATAACATACGGCCATAGATAGTGGAAAACTCGGGATCCCGTCCGCTCTCCCATAGATAAGCCACTAATCGCCTGACTAGTAGTTGGGTCGGTGACGACCAGCGAACCCCAGGTGCTGTATGTTCTTTTGACTTTTTTTTCACTTTTTTTTCACTTTTTGGCGCTCATTTCCTCTTTTTTCTGTTTTTCCCTTCCCCCCCCCCTCCCCCTCCTTTGCGCATGAGTCGAAGAAGTGGAAGTTATCGTCAACAGGTTTCAGATTGATTGATTGCTTTGGTGTTTTAGGGACATGTGAGACACACAAACGCAATTGTGGACTGGAGATGTTGATGTTGTGACTCCCGCTTGGGGGAGATTAGGTACGACGGAATGATCAAGTGGACTCAAACTTTGGAGGACGTATGAACAAGAATGGTCCTTGTTTGTCTTGGCTCATGAATGATGATTCTGTCCTGTCTTCTTTGTGATGTTCATTACACATTCGTGGTATAAGCACCCAGAAAAAAGAGACGAGCCCCAACGCCCAACCTGACATGACTGAAAATGCGAGAAAGAAGAAAGCCGAGATTTCTTTTGAGGATATATAGAGACCAGAGATGACGGTTGATAGATAAAAAGCAAACCAGCGGGAGAGACATCATCCCAATCCAATACATGGTTTCCCAAACACACACTAAATAACCTTTCCCATACGTTTCGTTCACCTACCCTTTCAGCCGCTCAGTCGCTCGCTCGCCTACCCAAAAACAAAACAGACAGCAATTCCTATCCAACAGACCTTTTCCTTTTTTCAGTCTCCCAATGCTCCCACTACTACTAGTCACACACCCTACCTCATCAACCGGGTACTCCTGTAGACCAACTTCGACAGGTCTATGGGTTCTGGATCCGCTGATGGGTCGACCGCAGCAATTATCCCATCATTGGCGGCACTGGCATCAACATCCTCCAGACCCTCATCCACCTCAATTTTCGCGTCACCCTTGACACTCCCGCTCACTGTGCTTCCCTCCGACTCCGTCGCCGGTGCTGTCCTCTTGACTCCCTTTTCCACCACCGTCACCACCACCCCGTCCTTAGCAGCCTCCTTCACGGAGCTCCTTGTGCTCTTCACGCTCGTCACCCTCCTCATGCTCTGGGGTCTGTAACTCCTCGCTCCCATGCCCATAGGAATAGCGCTCGCACCGGCGGTTCCTCCCCTGGGCATCGATCCGGCCGCGCCACCGGCGCCCGGTTCGAGATCGGAGC
>RANY01000667.1:0-20022 GCA_009805235.1 Neurospora pannonica FGSC 7221 | reverse complement strand
GGGGGGGGGGGGGGGGGGGGGGGGGGGGGGGGGGGGGGGGGGGGGGGGGGGGGGGGGGGGGGGGGGGGGGGGGGGGGTGATGGGGAGAAAATATGTGGGATTCAATCGGGATGTTGAGGGCGGGTTGCCATTTGGTTTTATACGCGATATAAAAACGAAGTGTGTGTCAATGTTAAATATAATGCCACGGTGTACAAAGTAATGCCTCTACTCTCTGATCCCCTACCTAGGTACTACGACAACCTAGTAAGCTTAGCACTCTTCAACCACCCCAACCTCCTCTGAGCCGTCTCCTTCCGAATCTTGAACAACTCATCCAAAAACCCCGGCACAAACGTTCCCGGGCCCTGGACATCCTTTCTCTCGGCCGCCCTCTCGGCCGCAATCTCAAAGTGCAGCAGCGCCGCCACTGTCGCCGCCAGCTTGTCCTGCGGGAACGCCGCCACGAAGGCCGAGATGGTGGTCCCCAAAACGCACCCCGTTCCCGTCACCATCTCCAAGTAGACGTGCCCGTTATCGATGCGGAACGTGTGTTGCCCGTCACTGAGGTAATCGGTCTCACCCGTCATGACGACCACGTTTTTCTCGCGCATGGCAAGCTTGCGGACTAGTTCCGCCTTTTGCGAGACGTCCAGCTCCGGAGAGGAGTCGACGCCCCGTTGTTGGAAGGTGTCGTGCCCGTCGACGCCGTAGACGGTGCGGATCTCGCCTTCGTTGCCTTTGATTATGTCGAGGTAGCTGTGGGAGAGGATGGTCTTGACGGTGGCGCGGCGGAGGGTGGTGGCGCCGGCTCTGGGAGGTGATGTGTTAGCCGGTGTTTTAGAGGCGTCAATGACAAGGCAGTCCTTCAGTTTCTTTTTTTTTTTTTTTGGAGAAGACGGAAGGGAAATAAATGCTTACCCGACTGGATCGTACACAACTGGTTGGCCTACCGAGTTGTACGCCCGCAAAGCCTTGAGATAGTTCTGTAGCCCGTCTGGGTCAACGGTACCCATGTTGACGACGAGTGCGCCACCAAGCTTGCACAGGTCGAAGGCTTCCTCGCCGTAGTTGGCCATGATGGGCGATGCCCCAATGGCGAGAGCGACGTTTGCTGCAAAGTTTTGCACCACCTTCACACATCATCAGAGTTAGTCAGGTGTCATAATAATACGTAACGGTGCATAGGGTTGTTCCCACCAAGTTCGTCATATTATGTGAAAGCGGCTTCTTCCTAGCAACCTCCAGCACCACCTCCGGCACAAGCTCAAGGATGCTACCCGCCGTCTCGGCTCTCGGGCTCGTAGTTTCCCTCACAAAAGGCGGCAGTGTGTTGAACAGACCCAGCAAGTTCTTCGCTGCCGCTTCCGGGTCCGGAGCAGCCACGAGGGCGCTGACCACCGCGACACCATCAAGCTTCTTGCTCGGGGCCTCACTCTGGTACACGATCCGCTGGAGGTTCTCGGCGTTGATGCCGCCGATGCAGACGGTCTTGACGTGGTCGTAGCCGGCGTCCGCCATTGCTTGGAGGATGTCGCGGACGCCGGCGGCGCCGATGATGTTTTTGGTGTTGGTTTTTCTGTATGTATGCGATTAGCATTGAAAGTGTGACGGTAAGCTCGGCCTCAACAGGATAATGAGGTGACGACGGTGACATGTGGAAGCTTCTTTCTCTCACTCACGTTGGAGTGGCATAAACGGTGCCAATGCCAAGGTAGTCTGCGCCGCCTTTGCAGGCCACCATGGCTTCCTCTATGGTGCTGACTGTGACTCCGATGATGGCGTCAGGGCCGAGGAGCTGTCTAGCGGTGGATAGTTCTGTTGCAATGAAGGTTAAACCTCTGTTCATTTTCTCTCTCTTCGATCATGTTCAAGTGAGTGAGAGAAGCTGATGAGCATAACTAAACTAACCCATATCATCCTGGCCAATGTGAACACCCTCGCACCCAACCGCCAGAGCAACATCGATGCGATCGTTGATGAGCAGCGGGACGTTGTACTTCTTGGAGATGGCGTGCAGCTTCTTGCCCATGGCAATCATGTCCCCCGTATCGCTCGTCTTTTCGCGGAGCTGGACGATAGTGGTGCCACCCCTGACCGAGGCCTCGACGACCTCGCAGAGATCTCGGTCGCCGAGGATGGCGGGGGTTGAGTCCGTTACTAGGTAGACGGCATAGTTTACGTTGTTCCGGTCCATCCTGAAGACAAAACGGGATTGCCGCTGTGAGGGACGATGTGGGAGAGTGGTGGTTGAGGGGCTCGATCTCCAAACAAAAAACCCGGACGCCCGCTAGCGGTTATTGCACGCTTCTTTGGTGCTGCAAGCGTACCGTAACCGTACAGCTGACCGTCCGGCTTAATTTTTTGGGAGCGAGGGAGGGGGAACCTGTAGTGTATTGAGTGAGTCTGCAAGTATGAGTGGTCAAGGATTCGGGTGATTTCTTGTAGGCGTCCAGTGTTCGGCTATCATAAGTTTACTGTGTGTGGTCTTGGACAGGAGGCTATATCACTCAACGTTACACCATAGAACTTGAGCTTGGCAGTTATTCATCACGATAACTATCCTACCGATGATGCATCGCAGGTTAAACTTTCTAAAGCTTGACATGAGATCGAACACTATCGTAGTTTTGCCAGTGAGTGGTAAACTTACACAGTGCGACAAGTCTCCGTTACTTACACCACAGCTTGATGCATTACCGTACGTTACACATGCAGTATCTTAGTCACCAACGATCTTCAACGATTCAGAGTTGACACTCGAAGCTTTCCAAGCCGTCATGATTATTGCTGAGCATGTTCGTATTGTTTTAAAGGTTTCCGATGCCTTCCTTTTCCATCAAACCCAACCTGCCCATTAAACCCTTGATCCGTAACCGTTCCGTAGCCAAACTATCCCAACCCATACCTTGACCATCAGATTAACATAATATTACAGTACCGTCCATCGACATCGTCAGCCTTTTACCTCCAACACCGCCCCCTAAGAAAGCGCAGGGCTCTTCCTAGCATTAACATATCTCTCCACATAGTTCCTCTCCTTGAGCAACCACCCACTCAACGCCAGCGCCCCCGCTTCCACGGGAATAAGCAGGATGGACAGGTAAATACCCGCCTTGCTCTGCTTGCACAGGGTACCCCAGTTAGGCTGCGTCCACATGGGAACCGCACGCCACCGGCAGGTCCAGGACAGGAAGGTGTCGACGGAGTCGGAGGCGTTGACGGAGTAGAAGAAGATGACGGCGATGAGGGCGGCGACGAGGGAGATGAAGGGGAGGGCGAGAGATAGAGAGACTTGGACGGTCGAGGTTGTACGGAGCTGTATATGGTGTGTTAGTATTAGTGATTTTCTTTCACAAGGTAGCAAGAGTGGATGGAAAATAGGAAGACATACGAATTGCACCTTGGCAAAGACCAAGGCAACGATGTGGAGGACAGTGATGATGGCGCTGCCGGCGACTAGGGCCACGGTTGGTTGGATGTTGAACTCCTGAGGCCAGAGGGAGAGGAAAGATCCCGGTAGAGGCTTGGTGTAGTCGTAAACGGAGAGCGTGTTGGCGGAGACACCGAGCACCGTCAGGCCCATGAGGAGGCCCAGGAGAGTGATGGCTGTTTGGACGCTGTCTATGATACGGACGATGCGTAGCTTGTTCTGCAGGTGCTTGTCTTGCGAGGCAACCTCGAAGAGTTCGGAGGTAGAAGGCGCTTTTTCGGACGACATGGTGAAAGTCTTTGAAGATGGAGTTGGCCGGTATGAAGTATGTCTTCAAGGGTATATAGACTGTTGCCGTTTGTCCGTATATAGAGCTCTGCTCTGTGCTTGACGTAGAAGATGACTAGACGTATCAAACCAAAAGGAAGGGATAGGGGGGATGCTGGTTGATGGAAGGATATGACCCGCAAAAAGGAACACAGAAAAACGAGAAGGAAGAAAAGAAACGAACAGCTCAACGGTTCGATGGAGACGGATGGAAGACTGTCTCTGGAAGGGAAGATCGTCAGGACTCAGGAGAACGGGACTATTCTGATACAAATACCTCTGACGGATTTCAAACCCACCACTAGAAAGGGTGTGTACAATATTTCATTCCTTGGCCACCATCACTGCATCCATAGAGCGGCTAACCGCCATTGGGATTGCATCACAGCGCCGGGTATACCAGGAACGAGCCCGGGGATGGGATTCTAGGATCTCTTGGATCTCTTGGATCTCTTGGATCTCTCGGTGCTACTCTGCCGGTAGCGTACCCGCGCACCTAAACGCCCGTCATCTCAGGGTTAATCTCGCCTTCAGATAAATGAGCCATCCACTTGGATAGCCGGAGATCCGATGCAGTGCTGTGAGGTAGGGGGTTGAGGATGCCACCCTCCATTGCCTCTGATGGCTGTCATGTTTCTCTTGATGGTCAATTATCCCTCCCAGATCGGACTGGAAGAAGGGATGTGAAACCAGAAATAGTGCCCTCTGACTATGGGATTGGCTAGATGTAAGATAGACGCAGATGAGCATGCAGTGTGCGATTTGTGTGATGAGCGGTTGATGGTTGGATTGGTGTTGAACATGTTGCCGGCGCTTACTGGCAAGAACGGCAGGGGGGTTAAAAGCCGAACGAGTGAGATCGTGAATGTTTGGACCAATCAAAAGGCGCAAAGCATGGCGAAACAGCATTGGGGGGCTCGCTAGCGTCTGCGCTTCAAAGCTCGGCCTGGGGCTAATGTATGTGAGCCCCTGCCAGCTGTCAGCGGGCTAAATTTGACATCGTGGGTAAATTGATTTTGTCTTCTTTCGTCGACGATCAACACTCCCATCTCGATACGCCGTACTTGCATCTTGCATGCAATCTCCCTCGCTTGTCATGACGAACACAGGCATCGAATTCTCAACGGTCGGAAGTGGAGTCCTCTGTTTCCATGGTAGCTTCTTCTTTTAGCTGCACGCGAAAAAGGTGACCAAAGAATCTTCAGGATGCCTTCTAGCTAACTTGTCGAAACCGAAGCGAACTGGAAGAGACCTCCAACTCGCCAGAGCCAGTTGATTCCATTTTAACCACTTCTACAGGTAGCACACTTCGCGAACATTCCTCACACGAAACCGGGCCCTTTTCGAGTCCAGTATTATCCCCGAAACCAGTGGTTCCTTCCCGTTGAGAAACACAACCAGCGAGCCAACCAGCCAAACCTCACAACTCATCCCTCCCCGCAACTCTAATCTTGACCCCCGGAACCGATCCAGATCCAGATCCAGATCCAGATCCAGATCCAGATCCCGTTCTCTTCATCACCTTCCTCGTCGCCTTCTCCCCTCCCTTTACCACTCTCACTCTGTTCTTCGGGTCCCTCAAAACCTCGTCTCTCCCACTCCCACTTCCACTCCCATTCCCTTCTTCCTTCTTCTTCCCCTCTTCCGAGTTGGACGACGACGGTGGAAACCAAGGCTTGACCCTCCCCACCGAATTCTTTCGGTGCCGAATCGAGATTGAGACCCAACTCCTTCATCAAGTCGGGAAACATGACCGGGTCGACGAGCACGATCTGCAGCGACGAGTGATACTTGGTAGCGAGCGCGGAGAGTGTACGGCGGAGGTTGATGCCTTGGTGGTGGGAGCGTGCGAAGACGTAGACGGTTGGGAAGGTATCCTCCATCTGGTTTGCAAGTTAGCAACTGTCTATAGGTGTTGAAAAGAGGAAGAACTCGATGACGAGCGAAGCAGCTCGAGAGAAAAGATAAGTAAGACAGACAGACGTACCTGTCGTACCCTCCCATAATTCCACCCCGTCAACTCCCTAAATACCGGCCTGGCCATTTCTTTCATCCACCTCTCCAACTGTTCTTTCATCTCATCCACTCCTCCAGACCCATCCTCAGATTGAGATTGAGGAACAACCCACGTCTCAACCCGTCCCTCCACCCCACCGCATCTTAAGCATACCGCTGTTGGAACAGCGGTGCTGAACTTCCATGTTCAAGTCCAAGTCTAATCCCCATTTCCTTGGCGATGAACTCCTCAAATACACCAGCAATTTCGACGCTGTCGATTTTGATGATACCGAACCGTAAAAAACTCATCTCCATATTTCTCGGCAAAGGATTCAAAAGGCTGTTTGAATTTGACTGCTTTTGCAACATCCGAGGACGAATCAGGGGCGGAGCTGTGGGTGAAATGGGTGGAAGGAGACCAAGTGTCGAAGAAGACGAAGACAGTTTCTTTGTCGAAGTCGGAGTTAGAGGTGAAGGTTTGGAAGTGACGCCCTCGGTTTTCAAACAACGGGCCAAGATTTGGTAAGCGGACAAACTCCCTCAAATCATCCAAAGTCGAGACCGAAGGGGTAGGCGATGCTAGCGATCGTCGTTTTAACCATGGTAGAATGCTACGCACGACGATCAAGTCAAGTCAGCAATCATAAGCCAAAAAATGAACATATAACACTGGAGGTGGACAACATTCGCAGAACCTCTCCATGGCCCAAGATACTCGATCTTTTCAATCTTCTTGCAATCACTGCCATCACTGCCGGATGGAAACAGAACGATGGAAGTGAGCTTTTCGGTGACACCGTGCTTGTCGCAAACGGCTTGATTTGCGAGGCAGTCGATGCTGAGGAGGCGGTATAGTGTTCACTTTTCAGGTTGGGACTGTCGGTTATGAGCGAGGTGAGTTGTTTCCATTCCAGTTCTAGGGCTGTGGTTCTTGGGCTGTGAAAAGATGTGGATAGTCAGCAGGGAAGTCAAGGTAGGTAGGCATTGAATGGATGGATGGTGGAGGTAAAAGGGAAGGGGATTTTACTCGTTTGACTAAGGGTTGGGGTTTGTCAGTTTAATGGCTGGAAGTTGAGCTTATGAAAGGCATTTGGATGATGCCGGTGAAATGATGGTACATAGTTCGATCCAGAAGAGATACATAGTTGCTATGGATTGTTGTCAATTGGATGGATCACATACCGAAACAACTATTCACTAGTGGTATCAGCAACTATCTCCCTGTATTGAGCGGTGTTCTTCAACTAGTATAGACTTACAAGCTACCAAAACGTTCTGCGACGAAGACGCTATATCGTCAAGTATTGTCGCGTCAAAAGCCTCATGTTGCCAAGCAGTGGCATTGGAAATGAATGCGCTTAGCAGACACGCTATGTGTAAGATAAAAAAAAAGAAATGGTAATCATGATGTCTGACAATCAGGAAGACTGGGAAAGAAAAAAAGGGTCGAAAAACGGGAAAGGTCATGAAGAAACTCGTGTGTTTAAACGGCGGAGGCGATCGTAGGTAAACACTCAACCATCCAAGGTAGCTTTGACCTTTCTACATTGGGCTTGTAATTCTGTGGTTCTCCCCGCATGAAACCAAGGCCCGAAAGCAGGGGAAGTTTTTCGATATATCCCAAGATTGATATAGATGTCACGGTATCAAACCACAGTGTGGAATCCCTGGACACTTGCCCTTCTCTGCCATGTAAACGGACTAAACAATATCTTTAGGGGTATGGGATTTGTGATCTTTAGTAGTGCGGGTTGCCAGTCGTTTCCCTGGTAACCAACAGGGCTCTGGTCTGGTATGAGAACGTTAATGAAACATATGTAATGGCTTGTGAAATTAAACATACCGTATAATCTCGCGAAACCCACCAAACTCTTTCCCTCTTTGAGCGTCGGGCAGGGAGCAGATCTGTACAGGTAGTTGGCAGGACAAGGCCGGGTCCTATGCACTTAAATGTGTGTCAAGTTAACGTGGTGGGCAATGTCCTCAAGTTTTCACTAACTGGGCGAGTACATATGCTGGCATATGCGTGCTTACGGGGCATACTTCTGGCAGATTTCTACCCCATGCCCAGCGCTCAAAGAGGGAAAGAGTTTGGCGGATTTCGCGAGATTATACGGTACGGTCTTCACACAAAAAAGTCAAATACTCTATCCCATTTTCCATTCCCAAAAGTTTAACGCCATACGGCCCCAATAGTCCGCCAAATGAGGAAATAGAGAAAAGAAAAAAGACCCATCAGCGATGTCCTGGTTGACAACAAACGAAAACAGACTGAAAAGGGGGTGGTTAGGCTAACAAACCTTCAACCCACAAACTTCAACACCCTTATTCTCCACGTACGCCCTCCTCCTAAAGTACCGCTTTGTCAACTCGCTCACAAAATCCGCGTCACTCTTGCTCCACACATCCAGGCGCATGTGTGCCAGCGCTTCGCTATCGACTCTTACCCACCCCGGCAAACTGCCTTCATACTCCGCTTCTTCTTCTTCTTCACCTTCACCTCCACGATGACTTCCCTGAATTCCGGACTGCTCTTGGCCGTATAGCAATCCAGTCTGATCATCGTCATCATTGTAGTCATCCCTGTACTCCTCCTCACCGACCGCATTAGGGTCGATGTCGAGGTCGAGCAGATCATCATCATCCGCATTGTCGACGAGGACTGCCAAAACAGAGAGCATGGATGCTGTCAGACGATGGAAGTAAGCGATAATGGTCAACTCAATGCGGGCCTGCTCGTCATCGGATGTGTCATGTGCTCCATCTCGCTGGGCGGTGAGTGGCGAGACTGATTCCATCAAACCCCTCTCTCCGAGGTTATTGCCGGTCGAAGAGGCAGCGCCGAAACTGGTCCTCCTAGGTGTGCGTCCGGCCATCTTGGGGGTATTGTCTGTAAGCTCGGGGAGCAAATCGCGGTCGTGCGCCAACTCGTCGACCTCGTCACTGTGGCCTTTCTCGCCTGCTGATGCCCACCATATGAAACCAGAGTAGGCTAGTGCTGCCCATGTAGTCGGCTCCACGACTCTCTCGGCGTCGTCGTCTGAATTAGCTCGTGTCTGCGGGGGTGTTTGAGATGTCGCAGTGCCCGGTCGAGGGGTCCCGGTTGGTCCGGAAAGGGAGGTTCTCGGTGTTCTGTTGGCTGCAATAGATTTTGATGTCGACCGCTGTCCTGTTCTGTCAGATAATGGACTGCGAGGAATCTGGGGTGTCGTCATTGATGTTGGGTCAATCCGAGCAAGGCTCATTTTCAGCCACTTGAACCTCCTCAGATCTCGCTGTGTAGCCTTCACTGGTACGCCCTTGGGACACTCTACAGTTGGCCACATGCGCTCCTTGGCATTGCCCGAGTGTGGTGGCGGCAAGGTAATAAGCATATCCCATAGACTATCCTTCATCGTGAGGATGGTGTCCGTTGTACAAGCAACCCATCCAGATCCTGCCTCCTCCGCAGCAATAGTAGACGCAAAATCATTGTCGGATTCATGGTTGTCGCCTCTGAAATGACGCTTCATTGCCGCATGGTGCTCTAAAAGGTACCCAATATCGTGGACACCAATGTTGAACAGCGGTCGCAAACGTTGGGTTGATGCTGCAGGATCCACCAAATCGGAGACTGACAGAGGGATGTTGGATAAGACAGAAAGATCGTACACTAGCAAAATATGTAAGCAAGATTGTCCAATAGGTGGCCAAGGTTCCACATAACGTACCGAAATTACAGGCTTCATGTACGGGAGCATGAGTAGAAATTAGTATACGCTTGCGTAGTAAAGCAGCACGGTGAATGGGAAAGATAAGGGGTCCAAAGGTGTCAAGAAGCGAAGTTAAACTCCAAGCAGGGTGGTAAGGTGAGAGTCTGTGAGATGAGGACATCAAGACGGTGCCGTCTGATGCGGACCTGTTCCTCGAGTGGCCTTTTSCRGGACCGGGACGGCCCCCCTYGTAGCTCAGTGCGGGCGAGTCCAGCGCGGCTTCCGGCAGTGGCGGCGGGTGAGCGCCATCCCGTATCCCATTCTGGGCCCAATAGTCCTCCAGAAGATGTGTCTGTTGGCGGTCGACAACAAGCTTACTATATGTCGGGATACAGTGTTAGCGCCTGATGTTGAAAGCCAAAGCACACAGCACCGTCGTTTACCTGGCAATATCCTTGAGCCGGTCGGCATGACGCCATGACCTTCCTAGTCGTCCATATGCCAGCGGAACCAAAACACCAACAGCAATCATACGGGCATGGCGGTTTTCCTCCTCGTCGGTCCTGGCGTTGACGAAGGCGCTCAAGCCAGCGTGACCCCCCTCGTGGACAAAGTACACCAAGTCGTCGGTAACGGTGTGGAGGCCGGACGGAAGACTCTTGTACTCAACAACGCCATCGAGTTCCAGCCCGGACACTGATTGTTTCCATACAATGGTATATCCAGCCTTGACGTCGAAGTCGATCAGAAACAGGGCCGATATGGGAGGCAGGTCGGGAAGGACAGCCGAGGCCGAAGACTGAGGCAATCGCACGGAGAGGGACGGTTGTCCCCGTCGGTAGGCGGCCATGGCGGCTGTCTGGCAATTGGAGGTAGGGCTGAGTCGGCGGTCTTTTGGAAGACAGATATTGGATTATCGCAGTCGCATGTGCTGGACTGAGACCATGATATCATGTGGACCCCCCACCAAGTGACCAGATGGTTAGTCCTGGTTGGTTTTGCAGTGGATGTAGTGGTCAGTCGCGATCGCAGTTGTTTGACACGTGAGGTTATCACACAGTGGTCGTCTGGTGGCAGCGCGTGTAAGATATGATGTATGACAAAGGTGTTACTGGACAGAACCCGGCCGGTGAAAATGGATACAAGCGGCGACGGGAGTGATATGTGGTCGGCGGCGGTGTTGAATTCGGGGGTTGAAACGCCGGGGCGGTCGCTGTTGTCTACTCCACTTGTAGGCAGTGACCGACTGTGAGACCGCGACCGTGACGGCAAGGGGAACAGTGGAGGGAGGGCCGCATGAAATTATCAAAGAACACCAGGAGAGAGAGAGAAGGGCGTGTATTAAACTTACGATACACCGCCCCTACGCCCGTAATTCTCGTATCAGTGTAACGCCTTGCCTGCCCAAATGGTAATGTATCGTGCTAACCCAATTGATCAGATTGGGCGCGGTCGAGCACCTGAAGAAGGATTGGCCTGGCCAAATCTGGGGCACCACTGGCACCTGCCTGGCATCATGTCATCAGATCCCCAAAAGATTTGTTGAACGCCCAACTCCGCTCGTAGTGACACCAACACACGCTCACGCTAACATGTGAAGACAACCTCATCCTCAGTCTTGTAGGTTGTATGGAGGGTCGGCCCTGTGGCAGCTGATCGAGCGCAATAGAATTGGTGTTGATAGAGTGTTCGTTCAGCCGTTGCAAAGAATAAAGTCTTGACTGTAAATCGTTGGGTCCGGCCACTTATACGGCTGGTCCAAAGAGATTCCAAGAGGTTCTGAAGAGAAAAATTTAGCCTCAACAGACACGGTCTTTGACAGGCACCGCAACCTCGGAAGCTGTGACGACAGTGCACGAGACGGAAATTCTGTGGGGATTCTAGCATGAGGAACCAATCAAACTGCATGAACGGCAGTCATCCCACGGTTCATTCGGGAACCCCACACCCGGACTCTTGGAATCCCCAACCTGTATGCGACAGAACTGCAGCATCCCATGTTGCGACCTGCTTCTGCTTCTGCTTCTGCCTCTGCGTCTTGTTGCTTGTGTTGTGCCGTGTGTCCAGCCTCTCCCGTGCCGTCGTCCTTGTATCTCTTTTGTCAGTGAAAGGTGAATACAACTTCTCTCTACTTTCCACATCACAATCACTCTGAAACCACCTCTTACACCAGATCCTGTGACGCCAGCCTTTTCCTCTCCTCTCCCACCAGCAGCAACAAAGTCCTTGATACCTTCCTCCCAACAATATTTCGCTTCCCACGCTGCAAGGCTAGGACTTCTGCACACTTTGCGCCGCTGTAAGTCTGCTTATGAGCTGTTATTACTTGTGCTTGTGCCTTCCCGTCTTGCTTCGGAAGCAGACCATATAGTCTTTTCTTTCTCCAAAACTAACCACTTTAACCATTGACCCAGGCTTGGATCGGACGAAAACGCATTATCCATACTGCCACCCCCGAACCTGTCCAGCGCCCCCGTCTTGCCTGCGTCATACTTCCAACCACACGCGAGGTACCGATCTTCCGCAGGGCAGACCCCGTTTTAGCGGCATCCCAAACCCCTTCCGAGTCCCACTTGCGGAATAAAAACATACCTCTAGGACCATTTGGGTGTCTAGTCACTCGCTGTCATGGCCAGTCTTCTCTACTACCCGGTCTACTTCCTCGAAGGCTGCGTCGCTCTCACCATCGGCTTCTACATGCTGTCCCTCGTGCTCCCCAAGGCGGCCTTCGTGGCCCGCTCGCTCGCCAGCTACCTCTCGCTGCTCCTCTGCGCCGGTCTCGGCGTCTTCACCTCCATCGCCCTCTCGCTCCTCGGCCACGGCCAGAGCGCGCAATGGGCCGTCGGCCGCTCCTTCAAGTACGTCATGGCCCTGGCCACGGGCGTGCGCTTCAAGATCGAGGACCCCAAGAACATCCTCGGCAAGACCCGCCCCGCCGTCTTCATCGGCAACCACCAGACCGAGCTCGACGTGCTCATGCTGGGCTGCATGTTCCCCAAGTACTGCTCCGTCACCGCCAAGAGCTCGCTGCGCAAGACCCCCTTCCTCGGCTGGTTCATGTCCCTTTCGGGTTCCATCTTCATCGATCGCGCTAGCAAGACCGACGCGCGCGCCGCTATGGCCGGCGCCGCCAACCAGATCCAGAAGAAGCAGCAGAGCGTCTACATGTTCCCCGAGGGAACCAGGAGCTACTCCAAGGAGCCCGAGCTGTTGCCCTTCAAGAAGGGCGCTTTCCACTTGGCTGTTCAGGCTCAGGTCCCTATTGTGCCGGTTGTCGTTGCCAACTATAGCCACATCCTCAACACGAAGGACCTGGTCTTCAACGCCGGAGTTATTCCTGTCAAGGGTAAGAATCGGCCACAAACCCCTCTTTTGTTTCTCCCTTTCTCCCTTGCGTTGTCCAGCCACTGATCATCCCATCTCTCTGTCATAGTCCTCGACCCCATCGACACCACCGGCCTCACCACCGCCGACGTCGACGAGCTCTGCAAGAACACGCGCGACCTCATGCTCAAGGAACTCATCGCCCTGACCGCCAAGGCCCGCGGCCAGTCCGGCTCCGAAGTCCCCGTGGCCAACAACCACCCGAGCGTGGTCAAGACGTCCGGAACCGACATGAAGGTCGCCGCCTAAACGAATAATTTATACAATTCGGTTGGGAAACAGCAGCTAGGCCGATTCAGACAGGCCAGGCGAAACTCTCCCCAATGCGCTAGTGAAGAAGCCGTTTCGCTGCGCAGCAGCCCAGGACAGCGTAACAAGCTGTCAGTCAGTCAGCCAGCGAGGCTGAGCTGAACTGGGATTAGTACCTATACCCCAAAAGAGCGTGGGAAGAGGAAGAAGAGTATAAATGAAGAAGTAGAGCCGAGCATTGATTACTTTTAGCGGATCATCGTTCATGGCTCGGACCACCCTTTGGATTTGCGCGGAGCCGAGTTAAGACTAGAGGAAGAAACTGAGCAGGACGAGGCGGAGGACGAGGAGGACATTGAGAGATGGGAAGTCAAAGCTATAATCAGACAAAGACAGAGCCACTAGAACTAGACTAGCGCATCTTTTTATAGAGGATGGGATACACAGTTACTAGGACTTACATGTTGACTCCTGTCTCTTGGTTGGATTGGTGGGTTGGTGGGAAAGGAAGAGAACCAAGAGGCGTTCGAAGAAGGAATAGAATTATGATACCCCATGTGATTACGATGCATTCCGGCATACAGCATCCATATCAACGATTTACAAGCTTGGCATCCGCTTCAATAAAAGGCGACAAGATATTTATGTACACACAACTCGTAAAAGCCTAAACAGCCTGCCAGACTTGTGACAACCAGACAGGCTGCCCCACCTAGTGATGAAATTTTTGTCTTTCGCTGTATAAGCCGCTCCATCACTTTTTAAGAGGCCACAGCTGCTACACTCACTCCTATCCTTACCAACCAACCGATCCATACACACCCATTCTTAAGAATAGAAAAAACAAAGGTTACAAAACATGAATGAAGAACGACAAGCGAGGAAAGACCAAAAAGCTAAACTTAGTTTTCAGGCTCCGTATCCGTGTTGGTGTCGCTTGTGTCGTCGTCCTCATCATCATCCGTCCCACTTTCCTCATCCGAATCTTCCTCGTCCCTGACAACCCTCTGCTTTGTCGGCGCACCCTTTGCTGCGTTCATGATGCCGGCGATAGAATCTGCAGTAGTTGTGGTCAGCTTTCTGTTGCGTGTAAAATGTGGGGAAAACAAAAACTCACCCTCCTCAGGCTCACTAATCTCCTCCTCAACCTTCATCTCCGCCGCCCGGCTCGCGTCCTCCACCACCAGCGTCACCTCCATCTTGGTGTCGAACCCAACATAGCTGTCGCACACCACGTGCATGACGAACGTGTAATGGCCGGCCTGTGGCGGCGCCTGGAACTGCRCTTTCAGGGTTTGCATGGCGAACGTCGGCGTCTTGCCGTCCGACTCGTAAATGGGCCTGTCGAAGCTGACGAAAGTAAAAGGCGGCACGGCCACGCGTCCCTGCTTGGAATCCGTGAGGAAGACGTGCCACCTGGGGCTGTGGTCGCGGGCAAAGTAAGGGGAAGAGGCAAGCGGCGGGTAAACGTCCTCGCTTTCGGCGGTCTCCTCGTAGATGGGCTTGCCCTTTTCGTCCTTGCCAACGAGCTTCTTGGTCTTCTTGCGGCCGAGGATGGCGTCGAGATCGTCTTCGGCGGGGTCAATGTCCTCGAGATCAATAGGGATGACGTCGGGTACCTTCTCGCTACCGGGAGGAACGAAGCGGCCCTTGACAACGAGGGTGACGAGGGAAGAGGGGATGATGAACTTCTCGCCGGTGACCTTGAAGAAAGCCTTGGCGACGCGGAGGTAGGGGAGCTGCTTGGCATAGGCGATGGATTCCTTGTACTGAGCATCGGTCAAGAGGCCCTTTCCAACAACGAGGCTGCGACGCTTAGCGTCGGGCTGATCCATGAAGGCCTGGACAGTGGTGTGGACACGGGAGTCGCCCTCAACAGCTTGAACGATGGTTGAGTTGAAGTGCGGGAGCTGGTATAGAGGAGAAGCTTTGGGCGGGATGGCCTGAATGAGGCGCTGGCTGGCAAAGTACGAGGCGAGGAGGGGAGCGGTGTTCATGTAGGCGAGGGCGATGGCGTTGAAGGACTTGTTCAGAGCATGGGCRATGGGCGCGACCTGGAACTTGGCCTTCTCGAGAGTAGCATCACCGAGCTCAATGCGCCCAAGATAAGCCCAGAGGAGGGCAAGAGCCTTTCTCCGGGGGCCACTTTCAACGTCCTCGAGCTTCTTCTTCTCCTTGGGCGGAAGTTCGTCGGAAGCCATAACCTTGGACTCGATCTTGGAGAGGCCAGCGTCTGCCTTGTCACCCTTGAACAGGTCTTCGAATTCCTGGCCGCTGCTCAGAGCCGCCACCACACCACCCTCGTCAATGTTGTCCTGGTACTCCTTGAACAAACGGTTGGCGCTCTCCATAAGAACGCCCTCTTTGGAGCGTCGCAGTGTGCCGTACCACCAAGAGCCGACCAGATAAGGGAGGAGGACGCCAAACAGGGCGAAGTAGATCAGGACAATGTACTTGCCATTGCCATCGGAGACAATGGCCTTGGGAAGCGCGATGTTGATGCTGAAACCTTGCTTGCCATCGGGGTTGCCGAACTGGATAAAGTTGTTGCGCACCTCCTCATCCGTCAGAGCCTGGTATGCCTTGGAGATCTCGACGTAGCGGCGGTTCAGGTCGTCAATGGTCTCGTTCTTGGAGGCGTCGGGGCGGGCCTTGTCGGGGTGGAACTTGAGGGAGAGCATCTTGTACGTCTTCTTGATCTGCTTCTCGGTGGCGCTCTCGGCGATGCCGAGGATATCATACGGATTCCAGAGGTTTTGTACCGGGGCGTCGGTGGTCTTGATGAGGTAGAGCATGTAGCCCATGACAGCCCATCCGGCGATGACGAGGGCGATCAGCCATGGCTTGCTACCGTCCTTGCGCTTCTCCGACTTGCGTAGCGTGTCGACTACCGACGACTGGTCGTGCTTGTAGTCTGTCTGGATGCGCTTAAGAGCGGCGGCTGGGTCGTTCCGCGACGATTTTACTAGCGAGTACGTGATGGGCACGGTGACGATGGACGTGAGGGTGAACACGAAGAAGGGCCAGAGGTGACCCTCCTCGTCGTAGGCGTAATCAGTACTCATGGTGAGTACCTATCGTGGCGAGAGGCTGCTGCTCTCTGTGGTGGTGGACGATCAGGCTGCAATTCCCAAGAAAAGATGTCGAGGACAAGTTGCAGCTAGGAAGAGGCCGAGCAAGGCGCTTTTGTTGGAGCTGCCGCGGGGATCCTCTGTCTAGGCCAGCGTAGTAGTGGACCGTGAGAGAAAGGAGTGGAAGTTGTTCCCAGTTTGTTGCTGGAGATGGTTGGGAACAAAGGTGGTGCGACTGTAGCAATTGAGGTGTGGCGGCTTCCACAGGGTTCGTCGGTTTGGACAGATGGATACTTGTCGGATTGGTGATGGGGGATGTTGTCAAGTTGTCTTTCTGCGGATGGCGGATTGGCAACTGCGGATCGGGGACTCTGGCACCGAAATGTGAATCGTGGCCTCCAAATTTCGGGCAGGGGGCCCAAGCTCCCCGCTAGCCACTACGTACCTCCCTCCGTACCTGCCCCTTCGGCTCGACTGCCACGGTTCCTTGTCCTCCATTCTGACCCCAGAACGGGCACGCGAGATCTTGTTAGTGGCTTTGTGAACCAATCACGGCATTGGGCTCGCCTCCTGTTGTGGTGATCTTATGTCGCCTTTGATCTGAACAGATCTCTGTCTGTTTCCTTTTTTTTTCTCCCTGGATGCAGTTCCGCCCCAGATTTGATGAGAGGCCTTTCAAGAAAATAATCACTAGCTATCCGCCCTTATCACCAATTTGACATTGATGACCCAAGCCAACCTAGTAAGATGCACATGTAAGAAAGGTGGCAACGACAGAAAAGAGATATCAAACTGAAGCAAACCATAATCTAAGAACGGTAATCTGTATTCAAAGCTTATTCAAAAGCTTAGGGTATTGTCTAGACCCTTTCTGAGATTCAGAGGCGCCACACCACACGTTATCATAACAGCCTTTGATATTAAACAGGCGACACAGTGTAACCAGTGTTTTCCATCGACCGGGTGCCACCAACGTTCGGGTCCTTCCGAATGCCGGGCATCGCTGAAACAATGGTAATATCGCAGGATATGAGCCGCAAAAGTACAGTGAAAAAGATTATTCACTATACGAATTGTGTATGATGAC
This sequence comes from Neurospora pannonica FGSC 7221, assembly GCA_009805235.1. NCBI lineage: Eukaryota > Fungi > Ascomycota > Sordariomycetes > Sordariales > Sordariaceae > Neurospora > Neurospora pannonica. Next base: position 2,802 of record RANY01000667.1, on the reverse strand, counting down.
CTTGGATACTACAAAGTCTGGTGCTGTGGTGTCAATTATGATGCCGAAATCTGTTGTAAGAAAGTTAGGATACGAGTGGATGTCTTAAACAGTAGGTACTTCAAACCAGATAGCAAAAGCGGAAGATCACTGAATCTGCCGCATGTATTCGCTGCCATTCAAAAGGCTCTATCCTGAATATACCAGGCTTCTTCTGCTTCGTCTTCTGGCAGACCCCAGGAATCAAGACCCAATACGGCGCTAACGTCAGACTTCTATCTGGAGTTGTAAGCATCGCTGGTTCCAAGTCTATGTGCAATCAGTTATGCCATATGTAAAACCATTGTCTCCTCAACCCGGAAACCCAGACTCACACAGCGCCGCTCCCTTTTATTTCACATCAGAATGCCGGGTAATGGTCGGCATGTGGGTATGTGCATGATTGTGATAACTGACAGCCCAACAACGGTCATGAAAGATGGTCAAGACGATAACAAGACAATGACGGATGACGAAGGGTGAGCGTGGCGCAACTTTTCGGGGAAAAGGTATGTGAGGTTATGAACCAATGAAAAAAAAGTCTATGCCTTGCCCAATATGTAAAAGAAAACATCCGAGTCTTTTTTTTCTGCTCCTTCGCTTCTTACACGCTCAGGCATCCTTCCTGAAACCTTGCCCGAGCCAAGGGGTCACATACTCCAGACACGTTCCCAGTCACTCTTTGACCGAGACGCCGGAAGTACGCTAGGCGCGTCTGACGGCAGCCATGAACTTTCTGAACAGCCCTAGGCATATGTACCACACAACGAGCAGAACCAAGAGATGGGGAGGCAAAAGCACGACGGCAGCGGCCAGCCAGATACCCCATGATCTAAGCCATGCCACTCGGCTGTCCATCTCGTTGCCTGCTTTTCCTTTTCCCCAAGCTCTGTGGGTTCGTTCTTGCTCGTCGTCATGCTTGGCGGCGTCGTCTTCGGAAGGATACCCCTCATTATCATCATCGGAGTCGCCCTCGTACTCGTTACCATTTTCTTGGGGTTGTCATTGGTAGTGGAAGCCGCCGCCGCCGAAACCTCCCCTGCCGCGGGAGCGACCGCCCCCAGGGAAGCCGCCGCCGCCGAAACCTCCAAAGCCACCACCACCAAAGCCATGGCCACCCTGACCACCCATCATTTGGATAATGATCTCGGGGTCAATACCACCCATGCCACCGCCCATGCCACCGCCAAACATATCAGACGGGTCCACTAGGTCGTCACCACTATCGTACCTAGCGCGCTTCCTGTTCGGGGTGTTAACAAAATCATCAAACATAAGCCAATAACGTGGGAAAAAACTTACTGAGGGTCACTAAGCGTCTCATAAGCTTCGCTGATATCCTTGAATCTGGCTTCGGCGGAGGCATCGCCGGGGTTTTTGTCGGGATGGTGGACGATGGCGAGCTTACGGTACGCCTTCTTGATCTGGGTCTCGTCCGCGTTCTTGTCGATCCCAAGGATCTTGTAGTAGTCTTTCCTCTGCGACTTCTTGAGCTCAAGCTCGGCCCGCTTGACTTCCTGAGCAATGGTCCTGTCCTCAGGCTCGAGCTCCTGAAGTGCCTTCCACTCCTTAACACAGTCCTCCCACCTCTCGGCCAAGCCAAGCGCGTTGGCCTTGGTCTTGCGGGCCTTGAGGTAAGAAGGGTCGAGGCTGATGGCTCTTTCGCAGTCGGCGATGGCCGCGTCGAACTGCTTCAGCTTGGTGTAGCACAAGGCGCGGTTCTGAAGAATCTTGGAGTTGGTGCCCTTGTTTGCCGGGTCAATCTCCAACGCCGCAGTGTACTTTTCCAGGGCGTTTTGCCAACGGCCAGCCTTGTACTCGTCGTTACCCTCTCCCTTCATGCGGTCCAACCTCTGGACGGTACGCAACCACTTGATAGCATCCTTGAAGTCGGGATCGCAGCTGAGAGCCTTACGGAAGTGTTGAATCGCCTTGTCGTTCTCACCCGAAGCATAAAGCGCACGACCACGAATCACGAGGGCCTCGGGATCCTGGCTGTTGTTCCTGAGGAGCGACATGGCAATGTTCTGGGCCTCACCGAGAGAGTTGACATCACCCAATCTAAGAAGGGCCTCGCCACGCATCAAAACCCACTTTCTGGGCCTGGTAGCACCGATACCCAGGAGCCTTTCGGCCCTGTCGAGGGGGTGCAGAACCATGGAAGCGGCGGTGCCCTCCTGGAGAGCCTTCTGGGCGGCCTCGATGTAGTGCAACATTTCCCTAGCGGGAGCCATGTCCTTTGCCGAAGGGGGCGGTTGGATGCGGCCGAAAGTGGCGATGGCCTCTTCGGGCCTGCCGAGGCTGGTGTAGATACGGGCCAGACGCAACAGAATCTTGGGGTTGTTCGGGTCAAGCTCCGCTGCCCGAGAGCAGTCCTCGAGAGCATCCTTGTACTTGCCGGCGGACATGTAGGCTGCCGCACGGTTTCCTAGATATGTCGAGGATTCGGGCTGCAAGACGATGGCTGTAGTTTTGATGCCCAAGTTAGTTTCTGCCTCAATATCTTTTTTTCTTGGAACCTGGCCGCCTTCTCACCCTTGGTATAGTACGCAATCGCTTGGCTATAGTCCTTTGCCTTGAAGAACTTGTTGCCCTCATTCTTGAAGCCCTCTGCCTGCTCGGCAGCGCTCTGCACGGGGGTGGTAGGCTGCGAGCGATGGGGAGGAGGGGTAGGAACTTCGCCGTCATTGTTCTGAGCAGCATCGGCACCGTTGGACACGGGAACGGTAAACGTGCTTCCGTGAGCGGGCGGTGTGGGCTTGCGCTGCGCTTGCTGGTCCTGCG
>RANY01000666.1:0-20056 GCA_009805235.1 Neurospora pannonica FGSC 7221 | reverse complement strand
GGAGATTCGAAGGCCGCGCGGGGTGCGGGCGCCGGGGGTGTATGCTCGGGCGTTGGGGCCGGGGGTGTAGGTTCGTGGGAGAGCTGGGACGACCGAGGGGCCGGGGGTGGTTCGGATGGGGATTTGGGAGGAGGAGGGTTTGGAGGGGGTTCGGGTTGGTGGTTGTGATGGGTTGTTGGAGTCGGCCATTTTGATGGGAAGAAGGCCGGGCCTGGCCTGGTTTTGGGTGAATTGGTTGAGTTGGTTGACTGAGAATGTGGGAGTGTTGCGATGGGATGCGATGAGGTCGGTGGTGATGTTTGGGATGCGCTGAAGCAAAGTCGCAAACTGCTCGCTCCAGGAGTTGTAGTGAGGCGTGGTGCGAGAGAGCTTTCTGGTATTGCGAATTGGCGAGGCTTGGCCGGTCGGTCGGTGTTGTGAACCCCGATGACGAAGTTCGGAGGACAGACGCGACGACGCGTTTGGGCAGATTGATTGCCGATTGATGAACGGGCGCACTTTCGCAAATGGAACGGCGTTGATTGAATCGGCCCCGCTTTTTCCTGGAGTTGAAGCTACCCCACAATTCCGTAGTGGGGCGGGTGCGCCCGACGGTCAACGCCCGGGCCACAGCCAGGCTCGCCAGGGACTTTCCCCCTTGGGATCATTCTCCACCAGTGAACATCTCGCTGATCTTGTGTTGTGTTTCCGTTCTGCAAAAAGTCTCGCTTGTTTTGCTTGTCTTGGGCCATCCGTACTCTTGGGAAAGCGGAGTGATGGACGGTGTCAGTGTCGGCTTTTCACCTGGCAGTTCTGGAAATACCTACCTACGTCACGATGCTTCAGACACTGCGGATTACTGCGTACAAGGCTCCCCGTTCCGTTGTACACCCGGACTACGTCAGGGCTCGCTCCGGAGACACACCGCCGAAAAAGACGAAGGTTCCGTCCGATAAGGGGAATATCGCAGCCGCTGTCAATAGTGATAGTAGCGATAACGATGTGAGAACTTGTCTTTGTGGTCAGTCAATATCAGACAGTTCTATAAGCCAACCATTGCCTAGCGTTAGGTTGTCACATTTGAACTGAGCTAAAGCGAATCAGGGGGTCCCCATACAACGATGCCCGTAGCCTCGCGCCTTTCCATGGCTTGACTTTCTCCTCTTGGCGGTTGCTCTGACTGGAGATATGTTACAGATTGTGCTTCAAGAGCCGAATCTCAGACGCACCCATCCGCTGTCCGTTTCTTTAAGTCGATGGGCATCTGTCAATGGCCGTAGACATTCCCGTGACAGCAGCATCATGACCTCACTGGATACTGTTGTTTGCGGTGACAAATCCTCAAGTCGAGTTGAAACCTTTTTGTCGACAATGTCCAACGGCATGCAGTGCCGCTATCTATCGACAACTACGCCGATGATATCACCAACGATCGAGCTCCTCCTCTCTTTTGAATGTTGAGCCACCAAGTTTCGAACGGGAGAATTCGGTCACCGGGCTCGGTTTCCCCTATCCTCCGAATGCCAAGATTTTGCAACAATAAAGCCCCTGATATGGATATGGGTTAGCGCGTTGCTAGAGGAGGCCATCCACAGGTGTCTGAGCATTACTCAGTTGTTTGTTGATTCTGTTAAAGAGATGGTGAACACAACCGGCTAAAGGTGATTCTTTGATTACCAAGGTGATTGAAGCGTTTGACGCCGAGGTGTTAAGAGACATTGACCAACTCTCCCCAATCGAATGCCATGCCGCCAACAGAAAAAGTGACGGCACCTTTTGAAGGAATGATGGGATCTGAAAGGCTACCTAACAGCGCTCCACCCGACTTTCAATCACCAGAGAAACGGGCTGCCCTTGTTGTTCAGTGCGACTTCCCCCGCCACGCCGCCACTTGTTGTAGGGGAAGGGACAGTGCGCATTCCCCTTGGTCTGGACAGTTTCTTTGTTATCTCGATTCGTACTTTGGAGTGCACTATTGATGTTAGTGAGTGTTGATCAGTACTCCGTCCTCTACCACTGTGAGATGAAATCGACTTGACCATTCAACCATGGGACGTCTCGCTCTTTTTACCCCGATACACTGCCAAGTACTTAAGTCGGGATAAGTCGTCAACAAAAGAAACCAATGGTGAGACGCACAGCAGCGACTCCAGCGTCACAAAGAAGCTACTTCCCAGACCGTGATACAGTAACAGCCGTAACCCCGGACCCGTCCTTGACCAGCTGCAAGCCAGCACCTCTCAAGCACTGACCAGTGACGGGGCTACAACTGGACGGCAGCGACCAGCCAGCGGCCACCAACCACTGGGCTCTAACGGGCGCCCAGTCCAGGCGCGCCCCAGGGCAAATTCCCAGCCTACTCCCTGTCTCCGCCCGCTTCCCGCCTCTTGAACGAGGACCACTTTGACCACCCAAGACCAGTGCACCACACCTGCCAGCCTCAACCGACCGACCCAACCCTTTTTTTTCTGTATCCCAAAGACTTTCTGCCACTCCGATCCGTCACTGCTGTTTTCGCATCGACTTCAACGACATACCAGATCCCTAATCACGAGTCCCTAATACCAATCCCACCCCCAAAACTACATCCCCAGCCATTCCCACAATGGCTGCTATCGGAGGCGTGCAGTCGATCAAGGTTCGTTGACTTCCAGTGTCCTCTCCTCTGACCTCCACCACCGCTCCGTATCGACACCGACATGGCCACCGCAATCGCTGCCATCCTCGTCGCGAATCCATCAAGAATCGCACAATGTTTACAAGAGAGATACTGACACTCCATCTTCTGCTTCTAGTGCGTCGTCACTGGTGACGGTGCTGTGGGAAAGGTAAGCTCGCACCCACCGCTCCCCCCTCAGAGTCACCGTGTCCCGCATCGCGCAAGGACTAACTCTCGATTGCCAGACATGTCTTCTCATCTCATACACAACAAATGCCTTCCCCGGCGAATACATTCCCACAGTGTGCGTTAAACCCATTCGACACTCTTATCCGCGATAAAGAAGACCACCACCACCCCGGAAACTGACACGCGCGCTGCGATAGATTCGATAACTACTCGGCGAGTGTTATGGTCGATGGCAAGCCCGTGAGCTTGGGTCTCTGGGATACTGCCGGACAGGAGGATTACGACAGACTGCGCCCGCTTTCGTACCCCCAGACCGATGTCTTCCTCATCTGCTTCTCGCTCGTCAGCCCTCCGTCGTTCGACAACGTCAAGTCCAAGGTGAGTAACTCTGCAATGAGGGGGGGGGAGACACCAGGCATATGGACCAAGGAGATGCTGACTTTCCCGGTAGTGGCACCCTGAGATTCAGCATCACGCCCCCGGCATCCCCATCATCTTGGTGGGCACCAAGCTCGATTTGCGCGAGGACCCCGATACCATTCAGAGCCTGAGCCAGAAGCGCATGGCTCCGATAACGTTTGAGATGGGTGTCAACTGCGCCAAGGAGATCGGCGCGAGGAAGTACCTCGAGTGCTCTGCTCTCACCCAAAGGAATCTCAAGTCCGTTTTCGACGAGGCCATCAGGTAAGTCCATAGCCGACCCGACCCCCTCCATTAGATAACGAAAACGAAATGCAACGAACTGACCCACATAAAACAACAACAGAGCCGTGCTCTACCGCGTCGATACGACCACAGAAAAGAAGAAGCCCAAGTGCACTATCCTTTAATTAATTCACCACAACAAACCAAACCAAACCAGACATACCACTACCACCACAACACCATCACACCAACGCTCATGAGGCCATTTGCCGAGGGCGCAACGCACTTTGACATCAGCTACAAAACAACAGGGTGTTCCATGGGGATAATTGCGAGGGGACACCATCTATACCCGGCGGACATAATTACATGTTGATGAGATTCTCTTTTCCTGGTTGTTCCGATCGTCTCGAAATAAACTCGCAAGCTGGTTTTCTTTTTTTTTCCGTCTTTATTTTCATCTTTTTGGATCTATCCCCCCTCTACTACTACCCGAACAGAAAGAAGCAGAAGTGGAACGATACGATCTATCTATCTAGTGCCGACCGATGATGCTGGTGTGAAAGTGCATCTATCCATCCATCATCCTCCACGTAACGGACAGGGCGGGGCTTAGAACACGCGACGACACTCTTTTTTCAAGCTGGTGGTCATGGGGGGAATCCGATGCGAGGAGAGTTCACATTTGGCGGATATGGACAAGGAGAGGGAGGGAGTGAGAGATGCGTCGTCGGTTCATTGATACACTTTCTCTCGCTCGAGTAGAACAGAATATACAAGAGGGGTTGGGAAGAATGGGTGGACAGAAGGGACGTATAGTGGAGGAAGAGAGGGTTAGAAAGAGCGAGAGGAGAGAAGAGTAGGACGGATTGGGAGGGGATTGTAGTCGTAGTTCGGTAGGCTAGATCTAGGGAGTGCCATGCAAACTAGCTCAGATCAAGTCGTCGTTCGGCTCCTGTTGAGCATATCTGTGGTCTATCGAGACTCTCTTCCATAGTAAGTCTTCACACTTCATCAGTCTAGTCACCGCCGTGGTCTTTGCTCTCCTCATACTACACTTGTAGCTCAACGAGTAGAGGAACTAAGGAAACCAAAGGTAGACAACAGAAAAGCAGGCATTTGTAGGCAGTCTACCCTGAACTATCCGTCACCAGTGCCTGGCTGCTTTCACTTACCTATTTCCAATATCACAGGTGAGCTGATGGCGAAAACTACAAGAATGTTGTGACTCAACCATTCCGTATCTCTTCGTCACTTTTTGGGCTTTCCTTCCATCTTATGAGTGGTGATATAAGATGAATATGTAGCTTGCAGTTACGGTGCGAAGTGGTAGTCCCCGACCACTCATCTGATCGTGGGTGATCAGATATGTAGATGACAACCGGGGATATGGAATGGAAGAGCCTGGATCGCTAATAGATATATCGAGATGTCGGTCCACGAAGCAAACGTATACGAGTGGTGAGATTGGTCGTGTAAATCATTACGATACGACCCAATCAAGTGGGCAAGGGAGGCAGTTCCCACGATGTTAAGTTATGGGAACAACGGGACCTGTGGTCAATGAAGGTTAGGAGAATGGATTCATGAAACCGAACCACCGGAGAGGAGCAGGAGAGGTCGTCAGCCGAGGTAATCATAGATAAGCACCTTCAAGACGATGGATGGCACAGCATAGCATATCTCACTACCAACCATCTATCTCTCCGTCTCTATCCAGACATCTGTCGAAGACGCGCGCGATGATATATGCAAAGGCGCAGGGTTGGGGGGTATCGTAACGTTCCTTCTTGGTCTCTCGACTCCTGTGACTGAATCTGAAGCTGATATGTATCCATTCCCCCTTTTCCTGTCCACTTCCATGGATGGAAATGTCTAACCTGTTCCTGAAGGATGATGGAAACCGCGATATGCAACAGTAGTAAAAGTAGTATAAACAAAACGTGGACAAGAACACGCTGATAATGACATGAACAAAGGAAAAATAAAGGACACCCGCGATACCCAACCAAGCCTTGGGCAAAGCCCCAGACGCGCGTGCTCTCTAGACAAAGCGTAGCATGTCCAAAGCCTGCTCAGGAAGACCTAACCAACGCGCTTCTCAACCCCAGATCAAAACCAGCCGAAAGCCAGAGTTTTTCATTCCCCGCCATCGCGCCAGCTCCATTGCTCCTCAACCCGTCGCAAAAGCGAATCCTACTACCACTTCTTGTAGCCACCACGGCCACCGCCGCGACCACCACCACGACCACCACGTCCACGTCCACCACCACGGCCACCACCACGACCACGACCACCGTAACCACCACCACCACCACCACCGCTGTACCCATCATCACCATCATCGAACGAATCACCACCACCAGGGTTACCGTCGTACGCCACACGCGCTCTCCTCGAAGGGTGGATAGCATCCTCCTCGGTCCTCTCGGGCACAACAGGAGCAGCAGCAGCATCAGCAGGACCATCAGCCTTGGCAGCCGCCTTCTCCAGCTTAGCCTTCTCCTGGTTCTGCTGGCGGTTCAGGCGCTCCTCGTTGAGCTTGCGGTTCTTCTCCTTGATCTTGTCTTGGCGGTGGGCGGTCTTGCCTCCTCCGCCGGCGCTGTTTTGCATTCGGTTAGCAAATTGTTCTGAAGAAGACAAAAAGCGGGAAGGGAGAGGAGGGGAGGTGAAAGTGACGGGTAAAAGGTAAAACAAACGAACCTCAACTCAACATTAATTTTCCTCGGCACGCCCTTGTCGTCCAACATCTCGCTGTGGTGGAACTTCTCGAGCGCCGTCTTCATGTGGTCGAAGCGGCCGAACTCGACAAAGGCGGTGCCCTTGGACTTGGTCGGGTTGTCGCGGTGGGTGAGCAGGCGGACGGAGATGGGGTGCACAGACGCAAAGTGCTCCTTGATGGTGTCGGCGGTGGCCGAGTAGGGCATGTTGCCGACGAAGATGATGAAGCGGGCTCCCTTGGCGCCGTTGGCCTGGGGCTGTTCATCCTCACCCTTGGTGGCCTCCTCGCCATCCTCCTCCTTCTTCTCCTCGGCCTTCTCTTCCGTCTTGTCCTTGTTCTTCTTCTTGTCCTTCTTCTTGGACTTCTTGTCGGTGGACTCGGACTTGGACTCTTCGGTGGCGGCGGCCTTGTCCTTCTTCTTCTCCTTCTTGTCCTTCTTCTTGTCCTTCTTTTCCTTCTTCTCCTCCTTGGGCTCCTCGGCGGTCTCGGTCTTGGACTTCTTCTCCTTCTTTTCCTTCTTGTCCTTCTTCACCTTGGGAGCCTCGGTCTCGACCTTGGTGACCTCGGCCTTGCCAGACTCGTCGAGCTTGCTCTTCTTGATGACGATGTTGTTGACATCCTCCTCGGCGGTGCGCGAGCGCTTCTTGGAATCCTTGGTAGACTTGCCCATGTTGACTGATTTGGTTCTGGTTCGTGTAATATGGGGAATTATTGGATTGAAAATGTTCGGCAAGATCGAAAGAGACGATCGTTCTTGACAGGTTCTTTGGATCGTTTCACAAATGGGAAAGGGAAGGAAGGAGTGTGCCTGCTTGTTTTCCCCGATTATTTTTTCTGCCGGTTCAATTGCAAAGGCGGAGAACGATAAGAATTGGGGTTCGCACTTCCAGTCGCAGCGCGTGGAGCTCGTCCCGCATTGGTGGGGCCGTCCGCTGCAGTGACAGAGAACAGTGGAGAAGTACCCACAAAAATGCTTCTGCTTCTGGACCGTCGAGACCGTTCAACATCCAAGGTCCCCCCAGAATCTCTGTATCTCCACCATCTTGTCATTTTCAACATCATCATAGCATGAGTTACCTACAATATGAACGTTTACAGGATCTCATAGCCAGTTTAAGCCGAAGAACGATTAAACGGAAATTTCGACGATGCTCACATCCACTCTCTCCTTTCCAATGCCCCGTTCCAAGTCCATGAGCCACCTGGTCTCCTCCTCCGGGTCACTGTCCAGCAGGACCACCGTCGACCTCCAATTCGCACTCAACTCACGAACCGCGTCTAGAAGCTCACGGAATGTTCTCTCTGCCTTCTCTTCGTCCTCCTTATGAGGAATATACGCTTTTCTCCACCACTCAAAGTACAACCAAGGACTGCACCCAAAGTCATCAACCATATCCGCCTCCATCTGGATGTCGTGCCCTTCTTCCGCCTTGTTCAGCTTCAAGATGAACTCTCTCAGCGCCTCTATTACACCCGCACTTCCCATCTTGGCGGCTTCATGCAGCACACCTTGCCCGGTATTGTCAACCACGTCCATCCTGGCCCCAAGACTGAGCAGTGTCCGAACCATGGCCTCTTTGCTGTACGTGATGGCAGTCATGAGCGGCGTCCGGTCTTGCGTCTTGTCTTTGCTTCAACGTTGGCTTTGCCGTACTTTACCAATGCTGCAGCGTTTTCCACCCGACCATGAGCCGCCGCCAGATGCAGAGGGGTGCGCTCATAGATATAGTCTTTGGCTTCAACATCGGCCTCGCCTTTGCTTATGAGGAGCTCGACCAGGTACTCACTATCAGTGACCTTGGAGACTTCGTGCATTGGCGTGCGTCCGAAAATGTCGCGAGCTTCGATGTCCGCTCCGTTCTCAAGCAGCAACTCGGCAACTGTCGTGGATTGGGACTTCATAGCCCAGTGCAGCGCAGTCTTCTTGCCCTGTTCTTGTCCACAATGCTCGTATCAGCGCCAGACTCTAGTAGGAGCTCAGCTACGGCAGGCTTATCGAGAGCGGCGGCCCACGCAAGTGCGGTGCGGCCAAACGAATCAATGGCGTCGAGAGAAGAAAGGTTGACCTCGAGATGTTGGGCGAAGAGAGCGGGATTCTCCAGATTCGAAATATGGCGAGCTGCAAAGGAGGGAAGTTGAGTGTGACCAAGAGCTCATCATCTTCGAACAGGCGGCGGATCTCAGAAAGAGTCTCGACCCGAGAGGCAGCCGCAGATGTAGGCGCAACTTTCTCAATGGCCATTGCGGAGGCAGATACGCCGGCGTGGTCCTCGAAGTTCTTGTTCACACCCTGTTCGAGCAGATACTTGCACATTATCAGGTCGTTCAAACTCGACAGCGAACTGCAAAGTTGCACGTCAGCGCCTGAAAATCCCTTGATATACTCCAGACAAACCTGGAGATCAAGGTCACTTACATGCAAGACGAGACTTTCCATCCGGGTTCATGTCGCAAGGCGACACTTGCCCCTGGCTTAAGATCCCAGCGAGCTACTGTACGGTTCCATGGTCGAGAATCCTCCATACAGGGTCCGCACCAGTCAACATCTTCGGAATGTGCAGAATCCACGACCCATTGGCGCCCTGGAGGGTCTTCCTCTCAAGTGAGAAGGCTAGAGCCTGGGACACCAGCCATGTTGGGAAATGGTAAGTGTATGTGGTCATCGCACTTGTTCCTTTGCCGGAGGCTTCGCACCGTTTATGATTGCAGGGAAGTTTCCCCCAAAGTGGTGAGCCAGTGTAGTTCACAAAGAGCGTTCCAACAACGTTCTTGAGCCATGAGGGAGTCTGTACCTCAGTCTTGACGTGGCAGCGACATGGACATCCCATCTTGCACTTAGTCTTGGTCTGAAAGACAGTGATACTTGTCATCGTATAGTTTCGTGTAGTTGATACCTCTGGACAGCGTCTGTGTAAACTTGGTCAAATTTCAACAAAGGCCTCCGACTCCATTTTCAACTCTAGATGCCCATACAGTCAATGAAATATTACATCTTCCTTTCATTCAAGTTTTCTTGCCGGAACCCCTTTGTTGAAGCTGAGCCGCGCGTCGCAAACTCGTGCCGCTCTCTCTCTGTTGTTTCAAACAGCCGCCCGCAATGTGCTTCTTCTTGTCCACAACAGGCCTCACAGGCCTAGTGTGCACGACGACGAAGTCGGCCAAACCTATCTCACAAAGATAGGACGTTATTCTACTTGCTAGCGAAACTCGGATGTGCGTACTATATCGTCATCCTGTGACATCGTCCGACGTTGTTTAACACTTGCAAAGTACCCCAAGCACGAGCGATGCTTGAACAACACTTGAACAACAGAAACATAAACCAAAACACCAAAAAAAAGTTCACCAAAAAAAATATGTCTTCCGAATCCGCACCTGGGTCGAACAGGTACCTAACCCCAACCCACCCACTCTCCTATCTAGGGTCCTAGAAGCGGGCCACTAACCTGGTGCGTCCACCGAGGTAATGTGCTTCTCGCCATGATAGGAGGCCTAACATCGGGGCGGCAGACAGTTGCAGGCCTTAGCTCTCCCCTCCATCTCTAGGTGCGTCCACCAGTGATACGAGGGTTCAAACTAATCCCACAACAAGTCATACCGGCGCAATATTCGGACACGCATGTGCAGTTCAGGTCTTTCTCCGTCCCTGCAACTTCTCACAAACCGGGGGCGGATATGGAACCCTAGGATAGGCCTACCGACGAGTTGCTCTTGCGCTGTTACCTCCGTTGATATGTAGTACCCGATGTCACTTCGGGGAATAATCGAGGTAGCTAGGCTCGAAAATTCGTGACTAGGTCGGGAATCGAACAGGGAACCTCGTGCGGTGGTAGGGGCCATACCGGCTTGTGGAAGTATGGGTTGAACAAGGTTGTGTGCTGCCCATTACACCAACGGACCACCGCTCGGGTGTGTGGAAGACTGGATGTGGTGGAAGGAGGGCCTGGGATTGGGACTTATAAGGGTAGGGGCGACCGGCTGGGGCGGGCGAGATGGGACGGAAGGGGCGGGGGACGGCCGGTGAAAGGGTGTGCCTGCCGGTTGGATGCCGAATTGCGACGGAGTGTCAGGTGCCAGGTGCCAGGTGCCAGGCGCCAGATACTGGGTGCCCGGTGGTGGTGAGGGAAGGAGCAAAACCTTTGAAGCATGGGCGGACTGGGCTGGAGACAAATATCCTACGCTCCATTATCAAGAGCATCTTGTTATCAACATCCAGCCTGATACACTGAACATCATTCGTTGTTAGAAACCACCACGGCTCACAAGGCTTCCATTCAGCGCTAATGTCAAGGCACTGAATCCGAATCCAGATCCTTTCGTGCAAATCCAAGTTGTGCAGCCCAGGCTCGTCCAGGACAAATAAACGTGGACTCCAGAGCACGATGTCAACGGCAAATTGACAAGACACCAACGAGTTTGTAGGGCTATAAACAGCTATTGGGGACTATAAATAACCATAAGGACCAATGAAAGGAATAAAAGTAATGAGAGGAATGAAAACCGCCTTGGTGTTTACGGCGATGTCATGGTTTTGGTGGTCTGGCCCGGCTGCAGTCTACGTTAATTTGTCCTGGACGAGCCAGGATAGTGACTATGCCATTGTCCTTCCCCTCTCTCCGTCTTTTCTAGTCCCTTCTATTTCAATGTTCTTCCTCCTATCCCCTTCTCCATCCCAGCAAGACTATTCCTCCACCGTCGCCCTTATATTTCATACCACCTCTCTGACTTTCTCCCCCTCCACTCCTCACTCCCCTCCCCTCCTCACTCCCTTCCCCTCCTCACTCCCTTCCCTCCTCAAAACCTCCCGCCTTCAACCCTCAACCTTCAAGCTCCTTCAAGGCCCTATCAACCATCCTCCTCACCTGCATCCACCTCATCGACAACAACCCCCTATGACACTCCCTCCCCACTACTCCTTCCTTTCCCTCTCTCCACTCCAAGTTGCCCAACCCCTCTATAGTCTTCTTTTCAATCACGTACCACCTCCAATCCTTCAGCGCTTGTGCCAACAGCGCATTCAGCTTCGCTTGCTCCTCTAGCGATTCCTCCCAGGGGTCTTGGCCGTAGTCGATGAAGGCTCGGAACTTCTTTTCGCCTTCTTGGGGATTGGCTGTTGGAGAGGAGGAAAGGGCGGAAAGGGCGCGAAGAGCTACCTGTGTGCGGTAGCAGCCTGTGGGGTTACGCGGGTCGAGGTTGTAGTTGCCTAGGAAGCCGGTCTCTTCTAGGAGGTCTTTGGGAGACTTTGGTGGTTGTTGGTCAGAGGGGGTTGGTTTGGGGTCTTTTTTGCCTCGTTCGTTGAGTCTTCGGGTTACCTTTTTAGGGGGTTGTTGTTGTTGTTGTTGTGGTTGTGTTGGGCTTGGTTGGTGCTGGTCCAATAAAGGGAGGATGGCATCGTCTATGCAGACTTCGTCCCAGACGTTTTCGTCAAAGAGAAAGCCGTATTCGATCAGGAGGAAGTCGTTGGAGTGGTTGCCGTAGCAGATGTAGACTTCTTCGCCGGCGGAGTAAGGGCGGGTGGTGGTGATGGTGAAGGCGGTAGGGGAAAAGGCGACTGAGCAGGTTCCTTTGTTGCCTTCCTTCTCCTCGGCTGATGGGTCGTAGGAGGTGTGGTTGAACAGATCCGCAACTGGTTGCAGGACCATTCTGTCTTCCTTTTTGAACTTTTTGCTTTTGGGTGTTTCGTGGTAGAAGGTGCGGGTGTTGACAAGAAGCCAAGCGTAGAGGTAGTCATCTCTTGTTATACTCTTGTGCAGTTTTCCGCCTTCTTCCTCCTCGGAGCTCTCGTCCTTCTCACCGGCAGACCTTGGAGAGAGGAGCTCAGACTGTTGGACCATGGACCAGTCTCTCTCGAATTTGGCCTCCTGTTTCAAAAGCAACTCCAGCGCCTTCTTAGGCAAGAACTCTCGCAATCGGTGGTCCCATGTTAAGGGCAAAGAGTCCCAGACATCTTCGCGTGTAGGACAGACGGCGTTCCATTGCCGATATTCGACCGAGGGAGAAGGGTCAAAGGCGAGATCAGCGGCTAGGAGACCGTGGATGGAGATGTCCTTCGGGAGGGCACGGGCTCTGGAAGGGTGAACAGTTTCATAGGTCCGAAGAGTTTTGGAGGGAACTGTGAGGATGATTTCGTTTTCCTTTTTGTTATGTTAGTTAGGTTCAACCAATTGTGTTGACATGATGAGAGAGGCGGTTACCTTTAGCGCCTTGGTAGCCACTATTCCCATTCCTCGGCCTGGTATCCGCCGGGGCTCGACACCGTTGAGAACGATACCTTTATCTTTTGCCCATACGAGTAGCTCTTCATATGCTTCCATCTTCGACGACTTTTCCTGATCCTTCTCTTGAGTGTTCCTCTTGTTACCCTTTTCCTTTCCTGCTGCTTCACGTTTCCTTTTCGCCATTTTCATCAGATACCGTAAACGTGTGGTTCAAGTGGGAGATAACCGATGCAGTTAAAGATTTGTAACAAGGAACAGAGGTTGGAAGATGAAAGAGGGATGAGGGATGAGAGATGAGATGTATTAAACCAAAAGCGTGTAAGTGAGGGTCAAAGTGAAGGAAGGCATAAAATCACAGGGTATCACTGCATCCTGTGTCAAGCAGCCGGCTGAAACCTTCCACCTGTTCCCTTTTTTTCGCTCACATACCTGTTTCGAGACGCTATGAATCCTGATCAGAGGTCTCGAATTAAAGCTTGGTTTCCTTTTCAGGTGTTGTACGAACGGGACTGGTTGATCCCTTGCATGAGGTCTAGGATCTTTCAGTGGTTGTCAAGACAGAGATTAGTGAAACTTACGCCGTTACCCTGCGCAACGTAATTACTGTATTTATCCTCCCCACGGTGAGTTGGCACCTCTCGCCTCTCACCGAGCAGGAGCTCCCCTTACCTTGAGCTACCGCGGCCCCTACGTAAGTCCTTATCGCTATCGTTATCGCAATTGTACATGCTCGGCTTCCGCACCCGACGGATCGAACCACCACTTACAACTTGACAACCACTCAAGCTCTGGAGCAATTGCGTGTTCCTCGTCCATCCAAATCCCTCCTTCAACACTAGGGTTTCTTCCTAGCTGTCCGAACCCCGCTTGACAATGGAAGCAACCGCCCTCAGACGCTCCGCGGCTCTCGTAGCTCGCGCCAGCAGCCATAATGCGATCCGGCCTGCCGTATGCGCCGCGATCAGCAGCACATCATCAACACCACAGACCCAGATCCAGACACAACAAACAAGACAATTCTCCGCCCTCAACCGCCCACCACCAAACTACCCAGGCCATGTCCCTCTCACCCGCCTCGAGCGCCTCGGTCTCTTCGTCGGCTCAGGCCTCATCTCCCTCGCCGACCCACGGCGCGGCGGTCCGTTCCTCTCTCCTATTCAACTCAAACCCCCTCCCTCCTCATAGCTAACACCCCTTCTCCGTGCCACACAGACCTAATAGCCTCCTTCGCCGAAGCCACCGCAACCCCCTACTTCATCTACCGCCTGCGCGACGCCATGCTCTCCCACCCCACAGGGCGGCGCATCCTGCGCCAGCGCCCGCGCATCACCTCCCAATCCCTCAACATCCCCTACCTGCGCTCGCTGCCTCCCAACACCGTCGGACGGACTTACATCGACTGGCTCGACCGCGAGGGGGTCTCGCCCGACACGCGCTCGGCGGTGCGGTACATCGACGACGAGGAGTGCGCGTACGTGATGCAGCGGTACCGCGAGTGCCACGATTTCTACCACGCTTTGACCGGGCTGCCCATCGTCCGGGAGGGCGAGGTGGCGCTGAAGGCGTTTGAGTTTGCGAATACGCTGTTGCCCATGACGGGGTTCAGCGTCTTTGCGGCGTTCACGATGAAGAAGAGCGAGCAGAAACGGTTTAGGGAGATTTACTTCCCCTGGGCGGTTAAGAACGGGCTAAGGGCGAAGGAGGTGATTAATGTGTTTTGGGAGGAGGAGTTGGAGCGGGATGTGAATGATTTGAGGAGGGAGTTGGGGGTGGAGCCGCCGCCGGATTTGAGGGAGATTAGGAGGAGGGAGAGGGAGGAGAGGAGGAGGAGGAAGGAGATGGAGCGGATGATGAGCGGGCGCGGGCCGGAGGTCCTCCAGAAGGCGGAGAAGGAGGCTGAGGTGGTGGCGGAGAGGGTGAAGGAGATGAAGGATGAGGTTGTTGAGAAGGTTGGGGAGGTTGTTGGGTCTTCGTCTATAAGAGTATAGACGGATCGTGTGGCTTGTGATGGGAAGATGATGGATTCGTCCCCCTTGTGAAACTGATGTAGGACATATTGTATTCATACCCCCACGGAGATCATTACCGCGCCTCTTTATCTTCACCACTCTCATACTTTCAAACTTGAAGTTGGACTGTTATGGTATCCGTAATAAACCGATGGTGCCATTAAAAAACGTTAGGGCCGTGAAACATCTTGATGTCCTCCCCCTTCCACCTACCACTTTGTTCCGTCCCTCTGTAACCACCTCCGCAGACACCCCCACCCCCTACAAATCAAACAAATCATCATCATCATCCAACCCCCACCCCTTCCTCCTCGTCACCACAATCTTCTCCTCCTCCTTGTTGTCCGCCATGGCGTTCAGCAGCTCCTTGAGCTGCTCCTCCGTGACTTTTGAGCGCAGCTGGCCCGTCTGCGCCAGCATGATCAGCCGGTTCTCGATGTCGGTCGAGCGCTCCTCCTTGACGAGCCGGATGCGGCCCAGCCGGTCGGCGGCTTCGGGCATGAGGATCTGGTTGAGCATGGCTTTGCGGGCTTCGGCTTCTTGTCTTTTAACAAAAAAGGTGGGGTGGTTAGTGATTTGTTGGTTTGTAAGGAAGGGGGAGGAAGAGGTAAAACGGGGTAAGGAAGGGGATAGGGGGAGAAGAGAACGAATGTAACATACTGTCTAGAAGCTTCCTGACCACCTTGACCACCGGCGCCAGATGGACCGCCGGCCTTGGGACCACCACCGCCGCCGCCTTGCGCCTTGAGCTGTTCAAGACGGGCCTTTCTGATCTGTGAAAGAGCCAAAGGGTTAGTACCTATAGAAGGTACTGTTACGGTACGTAACCATCAAGATGTCATTCGTGCGCCGCATGTGAAGCTGCGCTGCGCTGCTGGCGGTAAAGGATGATGGGATGCGCACCTTCTCGAGCTCGGAGTCCTCCATTTTTGATGAGTTGGTTGGATTCGCGGTACGTTGGCGACCGGTTTGATGGTTCAAGAAATGGTTCTCGTGTGTTCGCAGTGCGGTAGAAGAGGTTGGTTGCTGTAGGAAGTTTAGGGTAGGTTTTGCGATGATGGACGGATGGAAGCACGGTGATCGCGGGGTTGCTTGGGGGCTTGAGGGAAGTTTTTGGTGGGGCAGGCGTAGCGATAAGTTACGTAGGTAGCGGATCCGATCAGGGGTCACAATAGGGGTATCATAACGGCATTTGTTTACACAGCAACAGTCTCTTGCTGAAGGCATCTCTACCACAAACGGAAATGTGACGCCCAAGAGGAGTCAATACGGCCATGCACGGTATGAGGATACAATTTGAAGGATGTTGGGCCGGATATGCAAATATGCCATGCTGTTCATATGCAAAACTAAAAATACAAGTATGTACAGGATGATTCATCTCCAAAAACGACCACCTCCGCCGAAACACCCTTTATCGCCATGATTTTGTTTATCCGTCTATATATGCAGTAAATATTGGTGATACACCCCGTGATCTATACATCATCTGATCTTGTCGAGAATGTTCTTCAGAGGCTCAGGCCAGAGCCTGTCGGGATAATGGGTCCACGGCTCTGGAACATGAGGAACAAGTTTTGGCTGGTACGGAACCTCAAAAGGAACCTCCCTCTTCCTCCTCTCTGCCAGAACCTGCTGCTTAGCCTTGACGGCAGACCAGATACTCTCAAGAGCGTTCACTGAAAGCCCCAACGTCTTGCCGCGCATGACGAAATAGCCAGTAACGTATCCGATATCCGTGTCCAGACCCCTGGCAGTCAACCTGCGCATGGGGCTATCAGAGGTTCCCTTTCTCTTCAACCTGTGGAAGACTTCCGACCGCATATACGGAAGGGCATTGGCGACGCGGAACTGCTCCAAGCCCTTCAGCTCAGGCAAGTGGGAAACCACATCGGCAACCTCGGAAAGCAGCTTGTCCATGAGCTGACGCGCGTGCGGGTTTTCGGGGATTTTGTCGTAGGTGGAATCCAGAATCGTCGCCAGAGGATCAGCTACCGCTCGGAACGCCACCGCTGGTAGCTTCAGCTGCAAGAAGTCGTCCGTTCGGTGGCCGGTAGCATTGAGGTCCGGAATTGACGTAAGGAGCTTGATCAGATGTGAACCCCTCCGCTGGTACAAGGTGGGCGGGTGCTTCTTAATCACAATGGGCGCGACCGGGCCAATATTGTCTGACTGAGGGGTGTAGACGGTCAGGAAGAGCCTTCCAGGTCGCACCTCGCCAAACTCAAATGTCTCGTCGCCCAACCCCAAACCGGTTGTCATGTGGCCAAGGATAAATACCGGCCGCTGGCTTTCGATGGGGAAGTAGGCTTTGCAGATAGCCTCGGCGACGCCCAGTCCCTCGTGGATTAAAACAATTGTCGAGTTGTGGTCAAGCCGGTGCTTAATCTGGCCGAGTGCTTCGACCGTGTGTCCGGCTGGAACAGTCACTATAAGGTTGCTGATATGTTCGTCCTTCTGCTTCCGCGGATCATAGCCATGGGTTGGCGGTGTGAACTGAGCCTTGATCCTATCGCGAACGATGACTTCCTTTTGCCTGTGAAGCTTCAAGCACCTTCCCGCGTTCTCCCACCTCTTGAGTAGATTCCATCGGTTGATCATGAAAATCGGCGGTGGTATCGTCTCGGCACCGGCTAGCGTGTGTGTAACGTATCGTCCTTGGATATTGAGCCCCATGACGTGGATCAGGTCCGACGGTTTGAACAGATCAGTCCATGGCTTCTTCTCGCCCTCTCTTCGGATTGTCTGTGCCAATTTTTGCTCATCCAGCTCCGCCTCTTCCAGCTTATCGAAGAACTCCTTGGTCGGGTTTCGGTATCGTTCCTTGGCGGCTTCTGGTTCACTCCCACCATTCACAACTGGTTTGGGCTCGGTTTTTGTTGGGACCTGCGCATCGGAGTTCTTGGGAAGCGGCGCATCCGGCGTAGCCGACAGTGTAGCCGAGCGGGAGTCTGCCTTCGACGAGGCCTGTCGTGTTTGCTGCAGAGGATATGGCGCAACTTGCACTTGGTTGCCTCGGGAGAGGAGGTCGCGGAGGGGAGGACATGTAGCGACGAAGGACCGACTCTGGACATCAGGCTGGATGGAACGGAAACCGCTTGCGCTGGCCCCCCGGCCCACCGAGGTGTTACTGGGACACCATCGTGTGTGCCTGCAGGGTATTCGCCCAAACACCCGCAAGTGCGGTCGACTGCCGGTAAAGGAATACAGGTTGGCGGCTTTCACGGACGACACCGGGAGCTCATGATATGGTATTATCGTGGTGGTGCAGAAACCCCGCCGGAGGACCTGTCGCAAGAGGTCCTGTCAGGATTTATGTCCCGCGCGGGAGCATTGAGGACCGGGGAGTGACCAGGGGCGAGAAGGGCGAAGCGGATGGCCTAGGAGGGAATTCGGAGTGGTGGTGTTGTTGTTGTACGAGGTGTGGTGGTGGTTTGCGGTATAAAGACTAGCTGAATTCGGTTGCCGGATGACGATGATTTTGTTAAGACACTTTTCCGATCAAAAGTTCAATGGCCGCCAAACTTTTTTTTTCTCGGGAGCGCGCCCGCGGTTGATGCACTGTCACGCTAATCGGCCGTGGAAGAGAAACTGCTTTCCTCTGATTGGCTTTCTCGGCCATAGCATGGTCTTGGCACCGCACTGTGGAAGGCTTGTCGCAGCATGTGGAGCCCAGATCTGGAACCAAAAAAGTGCAACTTGAACGGTTCGCAACTGTGTGGGGCCGCTTCCTTCACTTGCATCCAGATTCGCATCTTTGTTCATCAAAACACCATCAATGTCAACAAACCGCCGCCTCATCGTCTGTGGATTTTCATATTGAAATCTTTCTACCCTTTCATCCCTGACTTTGCGCCTCAAGATATAGTCACCTCATACGACTTCAAAGATGGATGTGCCCGACATTACCCCTTCGTTGGAGAAGCTCAACGTCGACCTCGACCAGCTAGAGGCCGCTCTGAAGCCTGTTCTCGGTGATGTCAGTGATGTATCTTCCAAGTTGCCTCTTTTGGACAGGGCCAAGCTCTACGTTATGGTGACTTATGCCATTGAGTCGATACTCTTCTGTAAGTCAAGTCAAGCACATGGATAATCAAAACCAAACCTGTTGCTAACATGAATAACAGCCTCACTACGTCTGAACGGTGTTGATGCCAAGGAGCATGCCATTTTCACAGAGTTGACCCGCGTCAGGCAGTATTTTGAGAAGATTCAGAAGATTGAGAACCCGCCCCAGGAGCGTGAGCAGACGGTCAACAAGGAGGCCGCTGCCCGCTTCATCAGATCTGACTTGGTATGGGGTTTCACCACGGATTTCGCTGTTGGGTAACACGCTAACAGATCTACAGGCCGATGATGAAGCCATCAAGCAGAAGTTGACAGAGCTGATCGCCAAAGAGAAGGCCAAGGCAGAGGCCAAAGAGGAGAAGAAGCGAGCAGCAGATTCGAGCTCCGAGCCCATTGCCAAGCGACCCAAGACCAAGGGCAACAAGAAGAAGTGAGGGCTGCGTACACTGCACTCTTTGTTGAGTTATTGTGCGACGACCATGACCACAGCGTGACGTTCTGGCATGGCGCTCCAGGCTTCGTGTGAAGAGGCCCGATACATGAGACATGCCGTCGGTGCGTTGTTCTTTTGCGCTTGGCGAGGCCGCGGAAAAGCCAACACGACCCGGAAATCGGTTGCCCAGAACCAGACCCGCGGCCACCGGAGTTTTGTGTTGGCCACTTGAGATACCCACCAGCCGGAGTTTCGAACATGAAACCATGACTGGATATTGTCCCAGCATCGATGTGGCGGGACACTGCGTTGCTAGTTTTTGAGAAGAGGAACCGATGAGCCAGGAAACATCAGGATACGCCTCTTGGGAGAGGCAACGGATTTGAGGTTGTCATGGGAAAAAGTTAGAAGCCCGGAGCAAATGAGCCACGGATAGACAAATTCAAATTCCCAATCCCAAGTATCTCCATAGAATTCAGCGGTTGATGATCGAAGCCCCTGAAGAATTTAAACATGCTGCTACAACCCTAACCCTTTGACAATGGTCACGCGCCCTACAAGCCTCAACAACATGCTCTCTCGCCTTCGATTGGCTTCCAGTTCAGCTCAAGACCCCCCAAAAAAGAGCGAAAAGAGCCCCAAACTTCCCCCAAAAAGACCGTTGACAAGGGAAAACAGGGGTCCAAGCTCCGAGCTGTTGTCTCGGCTTTCAGGGCCTCGGCCGGCGCGGAGGATATGGAGGAGGGCGAGCGGGCGCAGTCGCAATTGGAGATCCCGCGGAGTCGCAACAAATGATGGCAAAATGTCGCCCGGCTGATCATTCCCCACTAGTTTTTGCCGATAGTACCTTTTATATCATTGCTGCTTATCCCCATCCCATCCCACGCGCATTTCCCCATCCCCATCCATCCATCATCCATCGTCACGACCACCACTACCACCACAACCACACTCACTACTCCAAACCGCCAAAACGTCGGTCGCTTTAATCTACGCAACCCAACAACCCCAACAACAACAAGCCAAAATGCCTCGCCAAAGCCGTGGTTCCGCCCGCCCTTCCGTCCCCGCGCGCAAGCCCGTGGCTCCTACCAACCAGCAGGACGGTGCTGCTGCTGGTTGGTAGGAGCCACG
>RANY01000665.1:0-20158 GCA_009805235.1 Neurospora pannonica FGSC 7221 | reverse complement strand
CCACCGTCCGCCCCAACCTGATGCTCGGGCCCTACGACACGCGCGAGCAAGCCATGAGCTCGGTCATGGAGTACGCCATCAGCCAGGGCTACATGCTGGTGCAGTCCGGGTGCGCCAAAGCCAAGAACCCGGGCGGCAAATATGCTAAAGGCTCCGAAGTTGTGCGGGTCGACCTGATGTGCGACCGCGGCGGCACGTGCAAGAACAGCGGCACGGGCATCCGCAAGCGGCCGACGCACAAGATCGGGTGTCCGGCCAAGATGAAGCTGGTGTGCAAGAAGCGGCACGCGAGCAAGTGGTTTATCGAGGTGCGGTGCGAGGAGCACAATCACGATTTGGATCCGAACAATATGGATTGCATTGCTAGTTACCGTCGGTATCGGAGGTTGCAGGCGGGCGGACGGGCATTGGAGACGCAGTCGGAACGGTATGCGAGGATGAAGAAGCCCAAGGTGATTCCGCCGGTGCCGCCGCCAAAGTTCCATCAGGTCGGAGGCGGTGGAGTGGTGGGTAACCCTGTGTTCCCGCTGGGACCGCCGTCGGGGCCGTTGCACATGGCGGCTATGAAGGGGCAGAATAAGATCTTGGAGATTCTGATTAATAAGGGAGGCGATATCAATACGCATGATAGTACGGGACGGACGCCGCTACATTGCGCTATTGAGGGTGAGCGGATGGATACGGTCACGTTGCTGGTGAACAGAGGTGCGGATGTGACCAGGTTGGATTCGAAGGGGACGAGTCCATTGCATGCTGCGGTGTCAAAGGGGATGGAGGATGCTGTTGTGTTGTTTATTGAGAAGGGGGCGGATCCGAACAGGTAGATGTGACGGCGTTGTCGAGCGTGATCCATCACTCTACCTATAACACATTAGTAAGTACGGACGGGTTGCGCTGAATGCTCGACTATTGTAATTATAATAGCATGTTTGATGGGTGTATCGGCAGCGTACATGCATATGGGTTTTCGGTTTCAGTGTCTTCCTTATCCGCTTGTTGAAGCAAACCTGGAAGCATCCCGTCCGGTTCGCACCTCAGCTAGTCGTACCTTGGTATCCACCTACGGCCCGGGAAGTGGATCTTGCGGTCCGGTTGCCGGCAGTACCTCCGGAGGCTACCGGGTCGCCCGAAGACACATCATGCTTGACACCAGAAACTGCGAGATTTCGGTTACGGATGTTCTCAGTCCTGGGAAACTATTGTCACTGCTTTATTAAACGGGGTCACTGATCTGCAACTCCCACGCTCTTCGACTTGTAATGCATGATGTATTGATCAGATTGATAAGATCAAAAAGGTCATCGACTTTTCGACTTTATGGCGAACTGATCCACTCATTCCGTCCTACAACCACGCGGGATCTGTAGCTATCCTTGACGAAACCACATGCTAGATGTGAAGATCTTCCCAAATCGATAACATGGAATTTCCGGAATCACTCCGAGCTATCATTTTGGGATTCCTTCTCTCGCAGGTACAGCCAAAATGGCACGTTTTTTGGATCCGGTCGGCATGTGGAAGGCATGCGGAAGGCAAGGGGCGATCTTCGCATCACTTGATTTGAAAGCATGTAAGCGTCATGGAGAAGATGGTACACCTCGAAGAATATCTCGGTACGTACGAGCATTTTGTTGATGGTGGTCGTGTAAGTGGTAGCGCTGTGGAATTCTATCTTCCATTGTCCGATCATCTGTTACCAGACACTAGCAGGAATATGGGATAGTGGCACCATAATCTGTTAGAAACCGCTAAGAGCACATCAATCATCTTGAGGGGAACAGCCGAACAGCCATATTCAACCAGAAGAAGATGCTGATCACAGAGGTTGCCGTCGATCCAGCTCTTGTCTTACGAATTCAAGAGCATGTACGGTTCATGGATGTTTCTCGAAATAGTCATTGTTCTGTTTCTCTTTCGGTCGATGAAGTTGAGGAAGAAAACAAATAAGCTTAGCGGCCAGCAGTTGAACGAGACAGTCGCTTAGCAAGTTGAAGCTAGGCCAGCAAGGTGTGGCGGCACCGGAGAGCCCCAATTGCACCACTGCAACCCCCCTCGCAGGCAGGTACAAGAGGCACATCATCATGTCGTCATGACATTTTTTTGTTTGTCTTTTCTCTTCACCACAATCTCAACCAAACACCATCTTTTGAGCTTTCTCTCCGGTACCGATCCCCACATTTCTACCGATCCCAGGTCACCATCCCGGCTTTCCCATATCAAAGACTGGATGGCGTCCAATCAAGAAACTCGAAGCTTCGTGGCCCCTGCCCATCCGGTCCATCCACCATGAAGAGCCTCGCTGCCAGACCTTCAACGACACCTCCATCGACCGGGGCAAGCTCCCTCCCGTTGGACCATTGCCGGTACAGCTTGATATAGTAGTACCCTTTTTCCCGATCCATGTCAAGCTTGCGACGTGAACTAGTTGCGACTCACATCGGACCACTTGATGAAGAGATGGTTCGGGTGTTTTCCCGCTTTTAGGGGGAAAGGCGAGAAAATAGCCAAAGGGGCGATTGGAAGGTTGCCAGTGCAACGCCCGTTCCCAGTCTGTGTGCAACAAGTCCATTCATCATGAGTTGAGAACAAAGCAAAATTCTCTGAGCTGCTGAGAGCGGAGATCCGCCCGCACTACCAATCGAGCTTTTGGCATGGCCATCTCCATGACCGTCAATGACGACGCAGCTCTGTCAGTGGACGACCAGCAACTGCCTTGCTTTGCACACCTGCCTCGTGGATATCCTAGAGGCTCTGAAGCTGTCGGGTCCACGGTTGCAGATCCTCAAGCCTGGCCGGGAGCGGAAGCTGGCGTAACCTCTCACAGGGAAAGACAAAGTCAACAGAGACACTCTCGGGGAAAACTCGCTGGGCGGCACAACAGCCGGACACCCTGGTTGGTTGGAACATTGGCTGGACTCACTGGGACTGAGTGGCTGGCAGGAGCCCTGGACATCAAAGAAAATCGATGATGATGGTGCAGCAGCTCACCTCGCAGGCACACGGTCAAGGTACTAGCTTTGGCACGGCAGGACCCTTGGTGACGCGGTGCAAACCCTCCGGGAAGCTTTTTGCTTGGCTGTGATACAGAACATATAACTTGGGAGCATCTGTCCGGTTCAGCCAAAGCTCATTCTTTCAGATCAAGTCACCAAGCATTCGACATCGAGCATTCTTAGTGCTCGCTCCCGTTCGACACTCGTCAACCACACTACACCAGTTACAATGGCCGGGTTCAAACTCTCGGCAGGCGTTGGCCTCCTCGGTCTCGCTGCTAAATCGCTTGCCGTTCCCGCTCCCATCTACTCCGAAGCCACCACCACCTTCTCAGTCCCCAAGGTCACGGCCCCGGTTGAGCCCGTTACCAATGTAACCTCCCACGGTCCTTACACCGGACCCCCACCGACCACCACAGGTGCCTTGTCCACCTCGGTCCTGGCTCCCTCGATTCCGGCCCTTCCCCCCGGACCCGACGCCTTCAAGTACCCCAGCGACGGCCAGCTTCACGCTCCTCAGCCTGCCCCTTACACCCCCGCTGGCGGTGTCGGCACCAACGGCTCTGCTCCCGTTTACAAGATGCTATCCGACTTCGACTACCAGTCCATTGCCCTGGCTCTTCACCAGGAATTCATTGAGCTCGATCTTTTCCACTGGGGCCTGGACCAATTCTCGGTTGAGGACTTTGAGAAGGCCGGCCTCACTGCTGAGGACCGTCACTTGATCGAGTACATGGCCAACCAGGAGGTCGGCCACGCTACCCTCCTCAGCAACATGCTTGGCCCCTCTGCTCCCAACCAGTGCACCTACAACTACCCTGCCATGAACGTGCACGAGTTCATCGACTTCTGCCAAAAGGTCACTCGCTACGGCGAGGCCGGTGTCTACGGCTTCCTCAACCACCTCAACGCCCACGATGTCGGTCAGCTGCTGCTGCAGTCCATCACCACCGAGGCTCGCCAGCAGATGATCTTCCGCCAGTTCGAGGGTCTCTTCCCCACCCCCGAGTGGTTCGAGGTCGGCATTCCCCAGTCCTGGGCCTGGACCCTCCTCGCTCCTTACATCTCTTCCTGCCCTGAGAACAACACCCGCTTGGTCTGGCAGAACTACCCTGCTCTCCACATCCTGAACCAGCCCAACCCCTTCCGCATCAACGGCTCCAACGCCTGGAACGAGACCACCGACGGCGGCTACGCCAACACGGCCTCGTACAGGGACATTGAGGAGAACGATGACTGCACCAAGTCCACGGACGTCGGCGTCTCGTGCGCCCCCGGCATCACCCGCAACCGCTCCATGCCCCTCTCGTACCCCGGCCGCCAGGTCTTCCTTGAGTGGGAAGAGCCCGGCAAGCCCATCGGCCCCAACAACAGCTACGTTACCGACACTCAGGCTGGCGCTCCCAAGTTCGCCGCTTGGGTCTCGCAGCTCAATGTTACCTACTCTCCTCTTGAGGACATCAAGGGCAACAGCGCCTACACCATCCAGCCCGATGTCAGCACTTTTGATGGCAACCCGGCTATCAACGGCACTATCTTCCTTGTCTTGACTGATGAGGATCTATATGTGACTCCTTACAACTTGACTCAGCTGAACCCCCACGTTTATGCTGTTGGTATGTACCAGTCTGGTTAAGGGGTTTCGGTTTCTCTTAATGTTTATACCCGGTGGTTTCGCGCACTTTTCTTGTGCGGTTGCTATTGTAATTGTATGATGATTCATGAATGATTGGAGGTGAAAACGGGATGTACATAATGGAGGTGTTTGGATGGGGTGGAATTTGTTTTTCTTTTGGTGTTGGTGTTTGGATGGCATGATGGTACCATATTTACGACTGTCTGTACTACTTGGTTAATAATGCCTACATCACATTGTTAATCCTGTTATCTCAACTTGTGAAGCCATTGTGACTGTGCCTTTCCAAGCCATTGAACATGATAGAGTGAATCTTAAAAGTGAGCGAACAATTGGTGGACAAAATGTCCGAATGTTCCTCTGTTATTTGGCCGTCAAGGTGCTCAAGTTGGGATGAAAAGAGTAATTTGTGGACCAGAGCTCTTATCGCAGCTTATCGAGTGGCGGATTTCGCAACTGAAGCTTATCGCAGATCATTCCTTACCTATCGGGACATGACATCACCACCTCAATGACGGTTGCTGCTCGTCACTGCTCCTCACTGCTCCAGGGTCAACGACTGAAGAAACGGTGATGTATTGCCATTGAGCATCACCAATATTTTCAGTGGAGTTTTGAGGGTCCTTGATTCATTTAATGCCAAGAACTTCTGCATCTCACCACCTCAACCACCGGCATCGCTTCTCAACCTCGAAATACCCAACATATCTCGACCTTAACAAAATCATCATCAAAATCAACATAACAATTACCCTCAAAAACACAAATCACAGTCACAATGTCCCGCCTTTTAACCCGCCTCCCTCGGACCATACCCCCCACCGCTCCGCTCCGACTCACCAGCAGAATCACAACCAGAGGAATAGTCACAGACCTCGAAACAGGCGGCACCCGCAAATCCAAGCAAACCGCCGGCAAAGGCTTCATCTCCGTCGGTCAACAGTCTTCACAACCCGGCATGCCTACGTCTGATAAGGGTGATGAACCACTTCCTCCTCAGTCTTCTACCTCTGTATGTCATCACCTCCATCATCTTCATCATAACGTGCAGAATAGTCACTAATATTCATGGTCGATAAAAGACCGGCCACAAAATCCTCCCATCCCTTAAACAAACCGTTAAGCAAACTATCGAACACCCGGAGGAATGGGAGGGTATCCATGCTGAACGTATCGCCTCCCAGAGTCTGGGTAGTGACAATCCCAAAGCGGCAGCTCACCCCGAAGAATGGGAAGGTATCAGGGCCGAAGCGGATGCAAGTGACGGGTGGGAAGCTAGTCAGAATGGGAGGGATGTGACGGAGGTGTGGGGCAGCGAGATGGCGAGTGAGGGGATGAGTGGCGCGGAGGCGGTTAATAGTAGGATGATGGGGAGGGGTAGTGAGGGTACTAGTGAATGGGAACCTCAAGGCATGAAAAACGAGAGCAGCGAGAGCAGCAAAAAGGAATCCAGTGCCGAGAGTAACAGCCCCGACTACGCCAGCCCTATGAACGCTCATCGCAATCAGGATCTGGGGCGTGCGACGATTCCGATGGATGCTTCGACCGGGCTGGGACAACAACCGATTGCCTCGACCGGCGGGTTTTCCACCGCGGATATCAGAGAGGGATCGATGCCTAACTTGTCGGTTGGGCCTAACTTATCGGTCGGCGCTTCCATCCCCAGCTTTACGTTAGAAACTCAACCCCGTCCGGCTCCTACAGCCGTCAGCACCTTTTCGACAGCTTCGACTTCTTGGATTTCTTGGACTTTTATACAATCGCCTAACCTGGGCAGCTCAGGCAGCTCACGTTCTACTCCATCGAAATCCGCCCGCTCACACTCTACCTCCCCGAATATCACGAAGTCAACGGGGCTTTCTGGTCGCCGTACCGGTTCGGGAGCTGGACCGTTTGCGGAGCAGCAGAAGCCGAAGAGGAAGACGCAGGCGCAGATGGATGAGGAGTTGAGGATGCGGATGGAGGATATGGCGGGCGAGGGAGGGGCGGCGGGGGTGGAGTATGAGGATGGGAAGCCGGTTGCTATGAAGAGGGGGGTGAGGGAGAATATGTTTAGGTATATTTAGGGGGGAGATGAGGATTGTTGGGAAGGATGGATTTGTGCGGGAGCTGGAACTTTTTTTTTTTTTTTTTTTAGAAGGTGAAGCTTGGGGAAATGTCGAAATCATGTCGGAGGTGTTGAAGATTGTGACTTGCTCATTACGTCCGGAAGGTGAGGCGTTGGTGGTTTAACAGAACTGGATGGGGAGTTCACCCAATTGTGATAAGGTTGTATCGTACACTTGACTGAATGCATCCTCCACGGCCGCACAGCGTCTGCATGGTCGTACCTTCCTTTCCACTTCTTGCATGATGGGTCACGCAATCTTATGACCCCGCGATGAACTCGTTAGTGGTTTCCTCCGAAACCGTGTTGGAAACCTTTTCTTCCCGATTCCTCCCTTTCTTTCTCAACCCTCTTCCTTAATCTTGGCCCAGACCCCCAGCTTGACATCTTCAGTCTCCCATCGAAACCTTCGCCACGTTCACCATCCAGAACCCATGGCTTCCCACAACAGACGCTGCTCTCCATGACGTTTTTGATTGGACCTGATGTCCTTTCTCAGGTGGATCGAGGTTTCAACTTCTCCCCTCACGCCCTTGAACAGGTTAGGCCCCTTCCTTCGCTCACCACTGATGTTCTTGTCCACGCAGTTGGGATTGTTACTGATTGGTTCTTCCACTGGCCCAGTATCGAAGCGCCTACCGAGAAGAAACCTTCGACGATGTGGCAACCCCGCCGTAGGAAACCTTCTCCTTTCTTCTCAACTTGTCCCGCTCGTCCATGATGATGGACGGGATACACTCACGACGCTTGACCACCAACCAGAGGACATTAACGAAGACCATTAAAGTTGCGTCTGCCAGCGAACCGAAGCCATGGACGTCGATGCTTCCGACGGCTCGCAGCAGACGCTCTCCCAGATTGCCCAGAAACATGGCCGTTCCATCGTCGACATGTTGGTCGATATCCAGGAGAGCGTGGTGCTACAGAGCAAATCGATCAGCTTTCTCGAACGACTAGAATGTCTCCAGCCTATCGAATACCCGTATGACAATCCGCCGAGAGATTCCAAAACAGGCGAGATCATTCCTCCGAGGAGTACGGACGATACGGCTGTCAAATACAAGTTTATGCGGCGCTGCCATGTTAATGTTTTTGATCTTCCGGATTATAAACGGAACTACGTGGCTCTTTCATACACCTGGCAGCCACAAGATGGTGACGACAACGCTTCTGAAAGATACTGGATAGAGAACAAACAACAAACTGGCTTCGACATCTCCCCAGTCCGGAACACGGTTTTCGATCGCATTACCAATTACATGAGTGCACAAGAATATAGGAGCCTGTGGATCGATCAACATTGTATCACTCAAACAACTACATGTACAAGCGGGAGCTGCTCACACAAAGACTGCAACGAAAAGCGAGATGCGGTGCATGCTATGGACCTTGTGTATTCGGTCAGCCATGCACCCACGGCCCTTCTGTCACACTATATCAAGTCCAAGGATGACCTTCTTCTGCTAGCAGATTTCTATAACGTGGATAGGATTAAGAAGCTTATGGAGCCAGATCCTAGTACCGACGGCAAACCTAACAATCAGATCCCGACTAGGGCTAAAGCTGCCCTAAAACTTGTGTACGATATCATCAGCGACCCATGGTGGGCAAAAGCATGGCCATTCCAGGAGAATATTCTTGCCATGTCAAGGATGAGCCTTCTGGTAAGACATGCACCCGAGCTCGAGGATATCAAGGCAACCACAAGATTTAAGTGGTCGCACTTTGATACTGTACCGGGCGAACTTTGTATAAGCTCGAAGTTCTTCTCTGCGCGCGCCACCTGGCTCTGTTTCCAAGTGCTTCAAAAGTTGTCTAGCATGCATGATGGTAAGGGCGAGATACTCAGGACCGGAGAGATGTACTGGGCTGGCATGTTATTCGACATTCAGAAAGCCATTCGAGGCACCAGTCCAAGGGATACGACCATAGAGGACGGTTGGGGGTTAGCAATAGCATCGTTTGTCAAAATCCTCGAGGAAAAGGCGATAGCCAAGTATTGGGACAGGCTTGCTATCATCGGCAACTGCTCCCGCTTCTCGGTTCGGCTAGAACCTTTAGAACTTCAGCGTCAAGGCCACAGCATCAGCATATCCACACTAGCCTTGTTCCTCCTGAACGGCGAGGTCCTAAACAACAAAAAAGAGCGAACCATCCAAGATGCATCGAGCATGAAGGCTTCACAGTATATTGCAACTCAACTACTCGACAATCAAAAGGACGCGCTGTCGCTCGCCAGTGACTGTCGGTTACCCGACGTGGCCTTCACTACCCAGGGCGTGCGGACACGAGGTCATCTTTGGCAACTAGGCGAGGTGATCCGGCCCAGCGAGATTGAAGATACTCCCAAATCCATGCGGTGCGTTCCAAAATCTGGGAATGAAGAATGCGATAGACGCATGGCGACAATGGGTGACCGGTTCGATGGCGACGGCCACTTGCGAAAGCTGATCATGACGGTTGAAGACCTCGGATACACAGCTTTGGCAGCTGATCTCAAGGCATTCTTCCAACACCCGACGTCCAGAAGCTTGTTCTTTCCAGACCAGCTCGCGGATTGGGACGTACGTCCCAACCACAGCACCAGGAGAACGGTTGATGCGCTTACGCACGATTGGCCTGTAATAATGCTGGGACGCATTTGGGATCCCAATGTACCGGAAGACAAGTCACTGTATCGCTCAGTCTTTGTGTTTTTCCCGCAACAGTTCAGAACTCTACAACTTGCGACCCCGCCAGTGGTGTTCACATCGACCTTTAAAAGGAACCCCCGCCCTCGACAGCCTGGTTGGTGGGACTACTGGGAATATAGTTTCCACGATATTAGACGCCGTTCATACCAGTACGCAGCACTGCAAGTAGAGGTTGAGAATTCGAGCATTCAAAGCTTTACACCGCAGGGTAGATCGGAGCCGGTAATAGCCTTGCGAACTCAGGGCTGGGCCAATGGCTTGTGCTTCACCGAAGACATTCCCCCGCGCGAAGTTGTGTTTCCGTGGCCGGATGAGCTTTTAAAGGTCGTACCAAACCAGGATGGGCAAGACGTTGGACAGAGTTGAGTTTCTCCATACCTACTGGAGTCCCACGGGGAGGAGCCATTGCATACCCCTACCAATCTTGTTCGACATTCTCCGAGGGCAGAACGAAAGAAGACCAGAGCATCGGGGCCAAATACGAGAATAAGATATGTGTGTATGTTCATTATCTCTCGTCGTCATTATCGAGCTTCAGCATTGCTTGTCTCGAGAGAAGCAGAAGGACAACGCAGTCGCTGAGGAAGCGAGCTGTCGAAGTCCCTCCGTTCATCCTCCACAGGAAAGCAAAGTCATAACCCATGTGTAATGTTTCCTAACAACATCGAGCCGTCACCCCCCAAAAAAGCAACCAAACAAGAAAAGCGTAGTGGTATCATCATCGTTATCATCCATCGTCCATCATCCATCATTAAACAAACAACCCATCCATCTCTTTTCGATCATCGTTTGTATCGTCTTCTGTGTATCATCATCTGCTTGAGCCGTCGTCGGGTCTCTCCTTAGAGAGGAATGAAGCAGCAATCGCACGGTATCGGGCACGGAATGCAGAAGCAGAAGCGGCCGGGGCACATGCCGCCGCGATCACCGCCGCGGAGGCCGATGGTTGAGTCRTCGTGGGGGCGCATGGGGTCTATTTGGTCGTTGAGGTTAGCAAGGTGGTCCAGGGAATCAAGCCAGGCACTTATGGGGAGAAGGAAAGAGATGGGATGGGGCAGTGTTGCGTCGGAAGAGAGCCGGAGCAAAGGAGACGGGAGGGGAGAACGGGGAAGAGAAACATACCCATAGGCTGCGCAACACCGGGCTGCGCCATCTCAATATCGCCTGGCTTCGTGCCGACCGAGACGTGGGCGGGCTCAGGCTCGACGACCGTCATGGCGTTGTTGGCGGGGGGTTGTTGCGTGTAGGTCATTTTGTCTTTTGTGTGTTTGTCTCGTAACTTTTTTGGTGGTCTTGTTGTTGGTTTATGTATGCGGGCGATGTGGTTTATGTAAGGTGATGTCTTCGTGCGCGACGTAGACTGTGATGCGATGCGATGCGATGCGATGCGATGCGAAGTTGACACTTGCAAGTTCGAAGCTTAAAATGCAGCAACAAAAAAGCAGCGAGGAAAGGACTTTGGCAGAAAACAAGTTTCGAGTTGTATGTAAGGGTCGCAGTGGGTTTTATTTGCCAGGAACAATGCGAAACTCGAGGAACAGGATGTTAACGAAGGGCGAAGAAGGCACAAAACTGAGCTGAGCAATCGAGGTGGTTGGGAAAACGGACGGGAAAGCTGGATTGTGGCTGTGTTGACAAGTCGGATGTCACGAGATTGTCATCGATTGTTTGGTTGTTTACGACGCAGCTTGGTTGCGGCTTGCGCAGCTTCAGTTTCAGGGGCCCTGTTCGCACGTTACGTCATCCACAGCACCACAGTTCAGCGCAGAAACAGGGGAAGGCTTGCGACGTGGTCTGTGCGGAGTGAAGCTCTTATCGGTTGGGTACCTTGATGGCAGGGGACGTGATAAGATAGTGATAAGGATAAGATAAGCGGAGAGCTTGAGCTGAGGGAAGGGATGGGGGAGCTCGAGTTCTCAACTCTCATCCCAAGACAACAAGTCGAAGATCAACGCGATAGTTCAGCATGTCGCCAGGGAAATGCGCGCGAAGGACATCAATTAAAATATGTTAGGAATGGCCAGCGTAGTTAATCGAGGGCGCAGCAAAGGATCAGTCAAGTCGAGTGACTTGACGATGTTTCCTGAAATCTGTTCCTGAAAGCTTACCAGGCGCATCGAGATGGGTTCAATCACCACTTCAACGCTCACCTACTCCCCCAAAACCTCCCCCAAAATCCTCACCAACTCCCCCGTCCCCGTCAGCGTCGGGACATGCCCCGTCTCCATCCTCACCGTCTTCACATCCACACCCACCTCCTCCCTCGCCCTCCCCACCATCCACTCCTGCAACTCATACGGCACCGAACTATCCTTGGTGGTCATCACATACACCACCTGCGGCCCTCCCTCCTCCTTCTTAAACTTCTTCCCATCCATCCAAGCCGCATGCTCACTCTTATCGCCCATCACCTTGGTCGCAATCGGCGTGATGGTCGCCACATACTCTTCAATTTCCTCGTCCGTCGCCTCCCCTTTATCTCCTTCCTCGATACCAATCCACATTTCTACAGGACGCAAGGCGACGACACGCCCGTCAGACAAAAATTCGAAGTCGGAGGGGGTGACTAGGGGTACGTTTGGTTTGGAGTCGCCGTAGGGAACGCTCATTAGGGAGTTGGGGAAGAGCATGGCGGCTGCGATGTAAATTAAATGGGAGATACCGCCGCCCGAGGTTGGATGGGAGTAGAGCCCGTGTAGGGCGTTGGAACCGACTTGTCCGCCGTAGGAGTGCATGAGGATGGCGAGGCGGCGGCCTTCGGAGATCATTTGCGACACCGAGGAGCGGACGAAAGCGGAGTCGGTGTAGAAGTCGGCGGTGGGGGAGGGGTCGTTGGTGATGGAGGGGAGCGGGAGGACGGTGATGCGGATGGAGGGGAAGCCGGTTGAGAGGGCGGTGGTGAATTTCCGGTAGGAGGCAGGGGTGTGCCAGGCGCCGGGGATGATGACGATGTCGGTTGTGGAGGACATGGTGGAGGATGGTAATGGGAAGGATTCGGACTGATAAGGTGAGCCGGGAGAATTGCTTGCTGGGCTGCTCTGTGGACTGGAGCGAGGTTTAGGATGTAGAACTGGACAGAAGGAGAGAAGGGGGGAAAGGGCTCGAGACACACTTGTCTTAAGACGGACCCCTGGATTTTATCCTCGGGGTCCTCCTGCCAAGACAGGCGCCCGTCTGCATGCCTCGGCGTACTACGGTAGGTCTTAACACCAAGTCCTAAGATGCTAAAGGTCAGTCTTATCTGCAACGGGATGTCAGCTTTCGGACATGGTGATCCGATACATGGCCAGAGCAGACGGGCTCATCGTGGACATGGAAGGAGCATTCCGACATGGCATCGACCGCTGATGATCTCTGAGACCAAGACGGATGCTCCTTCCACCATGAGATCACAAGAGGCGGGATGGCATTTATCCGGTTTTAACCCGTCCATTACAGGTGTGATTCAAAATCAAGGGAAAGCCCGTTATTACTTGGAAATTTTATCCCATGATGGCAAACGAGGGAACCAGAATGAAACCAGCAGACCAGTGCATCTTCAACCGCAGGTGGGAATGGAATCAGCATGATCGCTAGTCATCGCGCCGCAGGAATTGCCTTCTTTTGTATCATTACCGTCATCCTTATCATACAATCCCTCAGGTTGCGTGGCGTCTCACCAATTCGACATGTTGGCAGTCAACTTTCCAGCGAGGCCTCAGCGGATGTCCTGAACACCACTTTGGGAGTACGCATCTCTCCACTCCAGTCTCAATCCCTACTCAGATATGATGCTAACATCGATCCATTGCCAGTTCCAAAAAGTCTTCGTCATCAATCTCCCCGAGCGGACCGACCGTCGCGATGCCATGACCCTCGCCGCTGCCCTTACCAACCTCCAAATCACATGGGCCAAGGGCGCCCCCGGGAACGAAGTCCCAGACAAGGTCGTGCCAGGTGATGACTGGGAGAAGTCCATCTCGCGCGGCAACAAGGGCTCATGGCGAGCGCACATGAACGTTCTCAACACCATCATCGACCAAAACATCACCAGCGCTTTGATCCTCGAAGACGACGCAGACTGGGACATCCGACTAAAGTCCCAACTGCAAATCTTCGCTAGAGAAGCCCAGCCATTCACCCAGCACCCCCATCAAACCTTCACCCCGACAGACCCAGACAAGGTGACCAACGTCCCCATCACCTCCATCCCCTCCCCTCCCAACCAAGCGTCCTCCTCACCCTATGGCAAAAACTGGGACGTCCTCTGGCTAGGCCACTGCGGCACCAACTTCCCCACCTCCACCACTCTCAACACCCCTCCAACCAACACCTCCCTCCTCCGAGTAACCATCCCCAACGACCCCACGGTCCCCAGCCCGCAACACCTCAAAGCGCACCCCTTCGCTCTCCAAGACCAGCTTGCTGAGCTCTACCCCCCTCACACGCGCGTCGTGCACCCCTCCAGCGGGACCATCTGCACGCAAGCATACGCGGTTAGCCAGCGAGGAGCGAGGAAGTTGTTGTGGCGGTTTGGGGTCAAGGAGGCGTTGACGAAGGGGTGGGATTTGGTTTTGGGGGAGTGGTGTGATGGGGCTGTTGATGAGAAGGGGAAAGAAGGGGCTGCAGGACCGGTGTGTGTGACGGTGCAGCCGCCGTTGTTCAGTCATCACTTTGGGAAGGGGGCGGCGTCGGATATCACGGCGCCTGGGGGAGGGTTTGTGAATAAGGAGAAGGAGATGACGCCGTATGTGAGATGGAGTGTGAGGTTGGGGAGGTGGTGGATCAGTGGCCTGATGACTGATGACTGGTGATGGGTGGTGAGGGTGGTAAGAGGTAAGACAGGTATGTAAAGACAAGTTGAGAGCTGAAGCTTCTTGGACTTGCCAGAAGAAGAAACCATCTACTTCAACATGTGGACTGACAAGAGCTGGGAGCAGATACTTCACATCACAAAGGCACATCTGAATGTCATTCAATCAAGTTCATTTGAAGCTATCAATCATTGCACAAAAAGACCATATCCAAAGAAACTCCCCCACCATTTTTCATATCCATTTTGACCCCATCCCTTAAATGCTGATTTGCGCGGAGAGCGTCAAAGTGACGGGAGAACCGGACAGGGTAGTCCAGTAAATCTTGGGCTCGTTTCCAAGAGCGTCAACAGCGGCCGATCCAGTGGCGGAAGCGGGCACGGTGACGGGGATGGGAACAGAGCACTGGTTGTTGGTGGCAGTAACAGTCACGCTGACGATCTTCTTGCCGTCGGCGGAGTAGTTGTACTGGAGGTTGGGGTTGCATTTGCTGGTTGCAGGTTAATACATGTTCGGCATCAAAGGTAAAGGTAAGGAAAACTTACTCAAGAGTCATGCGGTCAACAAAGAGACGGCCGATATCATCATGCTTCAAGGACACGATAGGCCAGTTGGTAAGACGGACCATCTCCTGGGTGATAGTCTCAACCCAGATCTGGAGCAGCGAGAGCTTGCCGCTGACGGAACCGATGGTGATCTGGTCGGTATCGCCGCTGCGCAAGTTGGCCTGGTGGAACATGTACGGGTCGGGGTGGAGACCCAACAGGTAGCGGACGTTCACGCGGCGGGCATCATCAAGCAGGTTGCTGAAGGGAGCAGAGCCAGCGGAGGTGGCGATCCACTCCTGGAGCGTGCAGGCCTGGGTGTCGCAGTTGTAGTAGATGGTGGTGGCCCAGCGGGGGATGATGGTGAGGCCGGCGTAACCGTTGGTGGCGACGTTGGTGATGGCCGGCCAGAACGCGTTATCCGGGTTGCGCAGGATGGGGCGCGTGTTGTCGCCGACGACGTAGCGGATGCCGTTGTCGAGGAAGGCCTTGATGGCGTCGCCATTGAGCAGACCGGTGATGGCGGGCGGGATCAGGCCGTAAGGGGAGAACATGGAGGACGAGCCGAAGCCGATCTGGTTGAGCCAGGCCTGGTTGAAGTAGATCTCCTTGTTGGCGTCGCTGTAGGTGGCGTTGTTGAGCTCCTCGTGCGAGAAGGTGTGAGACACGGAGGCGAAGGTATTGAGGTGGTTGTAGAACCAGGTGGTGATGTCGTCTAGGAGAGCGCACTGCAGAGACCACGTGTAGTTGACGTAGGTGGACTTCCAGAGCGTGATGCCGGTGCCAAGGGGCTTCTTGAAGTCCAGGGGCGTGTCGGGGGGAGACTCGTAGTCGACGGCGTCGGAGGGATTGCACGTGCTGCTGCTGGTGGCCTTGGGGATGCCCTCGATGAAGTCACCGTTGCCGTTGTGGCCCATCTCGATGAAGTAGTGGGAGCCGGCAGGCAGACGGGTGTTGATGTTGGTCTGCCAGGTGGCGTGGGTCTCGAGATCAGAGATGCGGATGCGGAAGTTGTTGCCGGCCGGGTAGTAGATCTCGGTCTCCAGGCCCATGTCGTCGACCTGGGTGTTCAGGTAGATCTTGCGCTTGCCGACGAACAGACCGCGGGTCATCCAGTGGATGAAGCCGTGCTGGAGGTAGTTGGAGGTCAAGGCCCAGTCGGTAGCCCACGAGGTGAACCAGACCATCTGCTGGCGAGTGCCAAAGGTGTTGATGACGGCCGCGGTGCTGGTGGTGGTGAAGGTGCCATCAGAAGAGGGAGCAAAGGTGGCAATGGTCTTCGCGATGGTAGCGTTGACGATCTTGGCCGGGTAGTGCCAGAGACCCTGGGTGCTCACGCCGGCGCCGGTCTTGATGTTGGCGGTAGGGAAGTCGGAGGTGTCAGAGAAGGCGACGAGCTGCTCGACGCCGGTGTTGCAGCAGCCGGCGCCGGCGACAGCCAGGTCGACGCCCAAGTCCGTGCTGGGGAAGACGTCGAGGCGGACCATGCGAACACCGAAGGTGGTCTGGTAGGTGTAGATGGTCTGCCATTGCGCGGCGGTGATGGCGGAGCGCCAGCCGTCGGTGTACTGGTACGCGACCTCGCTGACGACGATGATGCCGCCGTAGTTGCCCTTGTCCGTGCCGGTGGTCAGAGCGGGGAGGGTGATGCCGGCCTGGGGCACGAGCAGGATCTGGTAGGGGATGCCATAGCCCTGCAGGCCTTCGGCAGCCGAAGTGCCCGAGTAGGTGTCGCGGGCGAGGATGAGGATGGTGTTGGTGAGCGACTTGGCGGCCAATGCGAGGGTGAAGTGCAGGGCCACCAAGAGGCAGCTCCAAGCTGCGCTCCTAGAGAAGGAGAACATTGTGGACAAAGTGTGTTTTTGCACGTGCAATGCAAAAAAAAAAAACAATGTTCACACAAAGTTTGTGTGGTGTTGCAAGCTGTGTGTGCCGTATAACCCACGACTCAGTCCTGTAAGACGTCGGACTGTGGGATGTGCGTGGGGATAAACAACTGTGTGCTCTGGTGAGGGAAGAGCACGACAGGTGAGAAACGAGTGGAATGACGGCGGTGATGCTTGTGAGAGTCTCACCTCATGGAAGGAAGTGGGAATGAGAGGCACAATATAGTTGGACAGAACAACAACAAGGTTTGTAACTTTGTATATCCTTGTGTGTCTTTGCTTTGTGTGTGTGTCTGACTTGGCCTTTGATGGTGTATCGTATAGGGATGGAGAAGATTGCCGAAAATGAGCCCACTCACACACGCCTCTGCCCTCGCTCACACTCTTTCGTTCACGAACATTGGCATTATCACACCTTCCGGCATGGCAAAATGGGCAGGGCAGCATGGTGCTAGCATGGCGGCAAGCAGCCGGGCTACCATGTCGTTGGGTCGGTTCACTACTATGGAGATAGATCCATGTTCCTGACTAGAATAGGGATATCCGAATGGTCTGATGATACCTTGCAGCCTCTGGCCCGATGCTAGAGGAGAGTCATGCTAAGGAGAGCCGAGAGGCCGAGTTAGTTGTTGGAGGAGAGATAGGTGACGGACAACGCTTCAAGCAGTCAGCCTTTTCAGCTGGATCCGGTTAGATTATCGAGAACGGAGCGCCCTCCAGGTCTGCACGGATGCAATAAGGTGTCGTGGATCACAGTTCGATTCGGCCTTCTCTCGATTTGGAAGAGACAAACGAGCTGAAATTTCGTGGGGAGCTTGTGGGAAGCTCGAAAAAGTTCCAGTCGTGTGTCTCATGCAAGCAATCTTTCGGGGGCTGAGATACGTGCCCAGAACTAGCTCCGAATGCCAAGTTTGAATTCCTAAAATTCCATGCGAGGGTTAGGTCTGGGGCAGCTAGCTAGGCTACTGCTGGGATGAGGAGAGAGAAAAATAGCGGAATCAGGATGGATGGGGCTCCGGAGTGGGCGTCGAGTGGGCGTCGAGTGGGCGTCGAGTGGGCGTCGAGTGGGCGTCGAGTGGGCGTCGAGTGGGCGTTCAACGTGGACATGCAGCTGGAGGGCGTGGAGGGGGGAACAGCCAGGGGAAGCATCCAGTTGATCCAGGGGATTCAAGAGGGGGAATACGGGCACGATGGGCTACAATGGTAACAATGGGCTTGCGTGGCTTGCCCAGCTGCCCCGGCTTCCTCTTGTTACACGGAGGCGTTGAGGGGGGGGGGGGTTCAATATCGAGGACAACGGCTCTCGTTCCTTTTCGTTATTTGCCTTGCCATTATTTGTGTGAATCGGTCAATAGTTGCATGTAACTTATTGCT
Organism: Neurospora pannonica FGSC 7221; assembly: GCA_009805235.1. NCBI lineage: Eukaryota > Fungi > Ascomycota > Sordariomycetes > Sordariales > Sordariaceae > Neurospora > Neurospora pannonica. The sequence continues at coordinate 2,131 of RANY01000665.1, read as the reverse complement.
GACCTACAGCACAAGTTCGGCCGCCATCACGTCGTATACTTGTGGTATGTTATACGGGGGCAGGCAAGATGTTCGGGTGATTGGGGTCGTAAGACAGGCGATCGGAGACAGGCATAGCGTGATCTGGAACTCCATCTCAGTCCATCTGGAACCGGCCAGAGTCCGAGGAGATGGATGTTGGGAAAGCCTAGTGAGGTATGATTATGATGGGCGTTTGGAAGGAATGTGAATTCTTTTGCAGTTCGCCCCCGAGTCATTGAAGCCACAACATGAGAAGGAAATTGGTGATGATGTCGCCATGACGGGAGTTCACATCGACATGGAAACAGGAGAACAAAAAGTTTGACCCCTGAATTACACATTCTGCCATCCCAAGATTTCAGCCCCCAAGCCGTCGGTACTTGCAAACACCGGAAGTTTTCAGAGAGGGTTCAGCGGTTCAGCGAATTTCCCTGTTGCGACTGGCGGGCAATTGTGGAGAAGACTTTGTTGACGCTGTCTCACACAGTGTTTGTTTACATCACGAATTACACGGCGTTGAGGTTGCACTGCACTATCCTCTTATAGCGATCAATGACAGGCTGACAGCGCCTAACCGGGCGAGCCAAGAACAGAATGCCAAGAACGCAGGAGTTGTTGCACTAAAAACTGCAAGAGGAGCACTGCATGGAGGTGCCCAGACTGCAGGAGCAGAGACTGCACAGGCAGAGACTGCGCCTGCACTGGCCTGGACTCGGCGGAATGGTCCCCTGTCATCAATCAGTGTCTGTGCAGTGCGGGTGCCGCCGTGTCCGGCCTTCCTCGCTTCTCGCTCGGTCGAGGTCGCTCTTTTCTTTCCTTCTCAATTCTCACCTCTCCTCCAGCTCGTCGACCGCAGCCAAGCAGCGGGAATGGTGAGCTGAATACGGACAATACGGAGACCACAAGACTCCAAGACAGGATACCAAGGCGACAGCCAACATTATCGATATGGAGACTGCGGCTCTGAACGGGTGATGAGTTGGCCGATCTTTTGTTCTTTGTTTCCGCCGTTTCCATCACCAACGACAACACTGCCGCTTTTCTATGCATCACACAACTTGCACAAGTCTTCCATTGTCTTTGACGCCCATTCACTGTTGCACTGGGCAGTGGCAGTGAGGTGACAGTAAGCAACTAGACGAGGCAGATGAGCTCTCGGCTCTGAGACAAGCCTCGACAAGCTGCGTCGACAACCAAACAAAACTCGTAGGCGCCACAGCCACAGGTCGCAGAGTGGACGAGACTTCGTTCGACTCATCGACAAACCAGTGTTTGTGCAGTCCCTTTATTACCACCGCCGTCGAGTCGCCGCGCATTGGTCAAACTCACCGCTTTGYATGCTCCTTTGGACTTCCTTGGGCCAACAAGACCGTCACGAGTTGTGTGCCACAACCAACATACATATCCACTGAAAGATCCGTTACAACTTGGAAACGCAAAATCAATACTATCCTGTCATCAACCATCCTTCCCGTCGTCGTCGTCGTCTTCTTCCCTGGTGTTTGTCAGTCAGTCAGGTGTTGTCGACGGTCACACAACAGCACGACACTGCCGGATCGATCGCTGAACCGCTGCTGGCCTAAGTTCTGCCCGTTCCGAACAGCCGAGTTTTGCGCATTTCTCGTCAATCTTTGCCCTTCTTTGCCCTTTCCGCTTCTCATTACCTTCGTATCCATCTTAATACTTGCGCGCCTGTCTTTTCCACGTCCGCGATCCGCGTCTTTGCTGCACGCACTTACACCTCACTTATACTGTACTGCATACCATCCGCTGCATACCGCATACCGCACGCACACACCTATTCTTACCGTCCACTCACCTTCCCGGTCAACAATCCCCCGATCCTGAACAATGGCGGACACGCCCAAGTCCGACCAGTCGGAGCACCAGGCCAAGGCCGTCGAGGAGGCCGGCTTCACAAATGCCCCACCCCGGCGCCGATCCCGCAAGATCCTCTTCATTTCCATCGCCGCCGCCGTCGTCCTCGTACTCGGTCTAGCGCTCGGACTCGGCCTAGGTCTCGGTCTCAAGGACCACGGCGGCCGGGATGACGGTGGTGACAACGGAGAGCCCTCCAACCCGAGCCCCACCGAACCGCCGGTGACCCCCA
>RANY01000664.1:0-20236 GCA_009805235.1 Neurospora pannonica FGSC 7221 | reverse complement strand
CCCGCTCGTAGATGCGCATGGCGTGGCGGGCGAGGCCGCGCTCCTCTTCGAGGTTGCCGTACATGAGGTAGATGACCTTGGCGAACTTGGGCGGGCAGTCCTCGACGGCTTGCTCGAAGAGATCGCGGAGGCGCTCGATGCTGACCTTGCGGTCGACGGCCTTGGTGAGATACAGGTTCCAGAGCTCGAAGGCTACGGGGTAGCTGAAGAGATCGAGGCCACGCTCGTAGATCTTGAACGACTCTTCAAAGTACTTGTGCTCTTCCAGCAGGTTGGCGTAGTTGACCACTGTTTGGGGAGTGGCGATGCGAAGCTCGAATATCCTCTCGTACACCTTGCGGGTCTCGTCCAGCGAGCTGACACTTTCCACAAGGTCGACGTAGAAACTCCACAACTTCCAGCTCTTGTGAACTCTTTGTTGTGGTGATAGCGTTTCGTCAAAGTAGTCCACCGTGGACCTCTTGGGCGCCTGTACCGCCTTTGCCATGACTCTCATGGCCTCGTCGAAGCACTCGTTTCGAAGCTCCATCTCTGCCCACTCGATCCACATGTCTGCTAACTCTGCCACGGACTTATAAGGGACCTTGACGGCCTTCTCCATAATTCTTCTGGCACTTGAAAGGTCCCCTCCGGCCTCGTAGAATTTGGCGTAATTGGTCCATAACTGGTGAAGCGCACCCACTGCCTTCTTTGGTTGGATGGCTTCAATAGCATCAAGGTAGGTCTTGACAACTTCCTCCTTATTGTCGCCCCACAGAGCAACACGCTTCTCCCACTCCGTGACATTGTTGGGGTTCTGCCTCAGCAGAACATCGTTCAAGAGGAAGGGTCGGCGGTCCATCAAATGTTCGAACCGCATCATTCGGATATCCAAATCGAAATCAGCCACCTCGTCCACCTCTCCCTTCTCAGCCCGGGTCGATGCCATCTCCATCAGAGCGCTAATGATGGACTCCTCAAACTCCGTGTACGAATCGAAAACGAGGGTGAAGTCTCGAACGGTCATGACGGTCGTAATGCCCTCCTCGAAAACGTCTCGCGCGCGCTCGAAGCTGCCTCGCCGGATCCAATAGGTCGCCAAGCCGCACCACAGCTTACCCCTCTGGTCGGCAAATCGTTCGATACCACTGCGAATGATCCGTTCGACGTCGATTCCCGTCTCATGTCCCGTCTCCACCTCCGTCGCATGCTCGACCAGCAAATCTACCATCTCGCTCCACAGCTCGTAGTGTCCCTTGCTGTTTTTGCTCGTGAATCGCGGGTTGTTGAGGATCTCGATGTACTTTTGGACGGCTTCCGTATATAGCCCCACTGTTACCAACAACTCGATGAAGTCCTCGGCATCCTCTGGGTGAACCTGCATGTACCTGCGCCAGATCTTGACGGCCGTCTCGCCTTCGGCTGAGTTGGCGAAAGGTCGATACAGAGCCCATATCCTGTTGTGTTGCGTAATGGGGAGAGCGCGGAGGGCCCGATCGAAGGTGCGTCGTGTGTGTGTCACAAGCGGCTGCTGCATCAGGAACTTGAGGTACATCTCCCATATCCTAGGCATCTTGTTGAGGAGAATGAGCGCCCTTTCAAAGAGGCTGTTGACCTTTTGGTACTCGGAGGCGAAGATGGCGGCATTGAGCTTCGAAACGTGCTTCGTCCTAAACCGGAGGTACTGGCGACCAAGTCAGTTGGCATGTTGCGCCATGGGGAGAGAGTTCTGGTACTCACCATCTTCCAAAGCTTATAGGATCGAGGAAGCTGCACACAGGCCCGTTCCATGACATAGGCCTGCTCTTGAACAGTTCCATGCTGAAGCTTGTATTCGATATAGGCAAGCCATGGTTTCGTGCTGCCGGGGTTACGGACGATGTCTTGTTCGTAGGGAAAGTCCTCCTCGCTCTACCGGTACACAAATCAGATCATCAGTTTGTCTTTCTGTAGCAGAGACCTTGGACAAGAAGGGGGGAAAACATACGACCAAGGAGAGGTCTGGGCGACGGTCGGAGGCGCGTGAAAGAATAGACATGGCGAAGGGTGGTCCGCGTTGGACTGCAGAAGAAGACCGGGAGTGGCGTCGCTGGAGGAAGGAATAAAATCGATGTTCAAGGATCAAAGGTCCCTAGAGGCATTCCTGCCGTTTTCCCACGATTTTGGGCCAGCCTCTCCACAGGATTCGGAGAATGGGCGGACGGCGACGGGGTTTCGTTTTCGCTGGCTGTTGTCGCTGTGTTTTGTCCGTGATTCTTTTTTCCTGGGAGCCCGGCACTGTCTCGAAGTTCAACCTTGTTCAAAGTTCGCGAAAGCTCAGACCAGCCTCCCATTTACGGAGTTAAAGCGATCATTTGGCAGATGTCCCGCTAAAACAAGAGCCAATTTCAGTGGGGTTAATTGCTGATAACCTCCCAGACCTTGGCACCAGGACCCGCAGCAGGTGCCAGCCGCATCCCCGGGAGGCCTGGATCCAGTTGTTACGTAGGGCGGACTTGCAGTGGGCGGCAAATCCACGACGCCATCGCCTGGAACGACCCCCGTCTCGACCTCATCCAAGCTCCAAACATCGAGCTCCACCAACCACGGCCCGTCCCTCCTCCAAGTCGATATCGAACCTAGGTATTTGTCGTTGTCGCGATAGCATCACGACTCCTAGAATCATCATATACTGCCCTCCTGGACCTGTCGTCGCTTTAGTCTCTTACCCCACCTCGAGTATACATTGGCCATTGCCGGATCGCAAACATGTCTGGAGCTGCGGTATGACATCCATCACAGCTGCTCCCCCGCTATTGACAACAACCAAGTCCATGGCGTTGACTAATAATGGGTGGTGGTGATAGGATCGCGAGGCCGTCTTCCCTACACGGCAGTCCTTGGGTATCATGAAGGCCAAGCTCAAGGGTGCCGAGACGGGTCACAGCTTGCTCAAGAGAAAGAGTGAAGCTCTCACCAAGTTCGTTGTTCCTCTCCCGGCCCATGTCCATCCATACACTTATACAGAGCCTGATACTAATATAATTCACTTAACAGACGTTTCAGAGGTACATAGCCACTCGCGACCTCTCAGACCCCTTCGAATAGACCCTCTAACACGCCCGTCTCTCCTCACAGAAATCACCCGCCGAATCGACGAAGCCAAGCGCAAGATGGGCCGCGTCATGCAGATCGCCTCGCTCTCCCTCGCCGAAGTCACCTACGCCGTGGGCGGCAACATCGGATATCAGATCCAGGAGTCGGCCAAGTCTGCGCGATTCCGCATCCGCGCCAAGCAGGAGAACGTCTCGGGTGTGCTGCTTCCCGCCTTCGAAGCCTACCAGACCGAGGGTAACAACGACTTCGCCATGACGGGTCTGGGCAAGGGTGGTCAGCAGGTGCAGCGGTGTCGCGAAACGTACGCCAGAGCGGTGGAGGCCTTGGTTGAGCTGGCTAGTCTGCAGACGGCGTTCGTTATCCTTGATGAGGTCATCAAGGTTGTTAACCGAAGAGTTAATGCGATGTAAGGCGAACCCAACCCGTCTTCCCTGAAAGGTAGAATGGGGTCACTAACACAGAGTTTCTAGTGAGCACGTCATTATTCCTCGGACTGAGAATACCATCAAGTGTAAGTGGCTGTGATATTGCCCAAGGCTCTGACACAGAGGGCAAGTTACTGACAACAAATGATAGATATCAACTCGGAACTCGACGAACTTGACAGAGAGGAGTTCTACAGACTCAAGAAGGTTGCTGCCAAGAAGCAACGAGACAATGCGGAAACCGACGCTCAGATGAAAGCAAAGAAGGCAGAGCAGCAGCGGTTAGCCCTTGCGGAAGCTGAGAATGCTAAAGGTGAACAAGCGACCGAAGCACCCGCAGCACCAGAAGCAAGCGACCTTCCGGAAGATACCCCTGCCGATATTCTGGCTGCCGAGGAGGACGAAGACATCATCTTCTAGTTAGATGTCAAACTGTTAACGTATTGGGAATGTCTGATGGCTGGACGGACTGTCGATGACGATCAAGAATGTTTTGTTTGCATGAGAATTGTTGAGGCAAAGGGCATGGGCGCAATCAAGGAGTTTGTCTTGTTTTTATTCTTGTTGTAGCATTGGGTATCTAAAGAAGGCGCTGCCCAAGTGGTGCCCACTATGAAACGGAAACCTTTTACCACACTCACCTATATTGTGCATAACACCTGTATCGCACAATGTTACCTCCTTTTGTTGACCTTCCCCAGGCATGCTTCCAGGTATGCTCTACTGTCTCTGGTAGGTAACCTTCATGATCTTCTCGCCGTTCTTCAGAGCCATGCCGGCCGTGTTCTCCTTGGCGGTAATAGCACCAGCCTCGGCATCGTACTCGACGAAAGCAATGCCGCTGCGACCAGGCACAGTACGGACTTCGCGGAAGCCATCGAAGCGGGAAAAGATGGCAGTGAGGTCGTCCTTGCCGAAGTCGTCGGGTAGGTTCTGAACGAAGAGGATACGGTTGGGAGGCAAGTACTCGTCGGGTACAACAGCAGCCGGTCCCTGGCCCGTAGCCTTGAGGCCGGCACCGCGTTGGTTCTTGGCAGGGCGCGCATCGGGGGCGGCACCCTGGAGAGGGCGCTTGAGGCGGTTTTGCTGTTCGGCGACTTCGAGAGCTCTCTTCTTGTCTGTAGCGGTTCAATGTCAGATCGAGAGTTCCCTGTTGAGATCGGGGGGTGAAAAGAAACATACCCTTCTCAGCAATGCGCCTGCGCTTGTGCTGGTCAAACTCCTCCTCGTTGCCAGTCTGAATAACCGTAGCGTCGCTCCTCGTCCGCGCCAGGGCCACCACCATGGGCTTCTCAAACAGCTCGAAGCCCTGGAGTTCGTCGATGGCGGCCTGAGCCGACTCGGGCTTGTCAAAGACCACAAAGGCCTGGCCCTTGGCCTTGAGGTTGGTCTTGGCGACGATATCAATCACATTTCCGTACTCGGAGAAGATGGTGCGCAAGGCCTCCTTGAGGGGCTCTGGCTTGACGCGCTCCTCAAGATTGCGTACATAAACTCTACACAAAACGCGAACATGGGTTTGGTTAGCTTTGATCGTCTCTTGGGATTACCTCTTGACTAGGTAGACTAGAGAAAAACACCCGACACCAGCCAGTGCTTTGTATGTGTCGGAGTGCAATGACACATACGTAGCGATGGGGGCCTGTCCTGCTGAAGCCATTGTTGGTTATCGTCGACGTTTAAAAATAGCGGGATGAATGTTACGAAGGATCTATCTGCGTGGTCGTGAGGATCGCAATATGCCGTTGCGCAAGGGTAGTAGAGGTAGGTAGGTGTTGTCGTCGGTTATCACCGAGCAATCTTGAAGTGCACCAAGTGTAAGTTGTTAGTGGAGACGCTTTTTCTGGTGGAGAGCTAGGAATCAATCCAGCAAGGGACTCAAAGCGTTCAGGAGGCGCCACCTGGGCTCAGCTGCGCGACGCGACGCTAATAGTCCCGTCCGGGGCGTGGACCCCACCAGTTACCTCATCCCGCTTCACTGCAACTCATCGCAAGGCCCGCCTGCTGCTCGCTGTTTGATTGCTCCGATCCAGTGTCGGTCAGTTCGTTCTCTCCGCTCTGCCCGCTGTCGCAGTGTGTCCCGTCTCGTCCCGCGGCAACAGCGGTCCTCTCCTCCCGTCTTGTTTGGTTCCCGGTCAACCTGAACTTCCTTATCAAACAACTTGGAACCCAACGGCTCACTACCTACACGAGCAACACCCGTCTCGGTTTGCCGCCCCTTTCTGTCATGCGAAGATGCTGGACATTTTCCTGAGCGAAACCACCAGATGAGAGACAAGGACTCACGCAACAAGGAAGAGACAAAAGTGAAGATAGGCGGCTAGCCAGTTGCTGACGCAGCCGGCGATCGCGACTCAGCTCTCAGAGGACTGATTTGCGAGCCCGAACCTCACCGTGATACTTTCACTTTCCATCCCATAGGATCCGATATGGACGATAGTGTTTTCCTGCCGGATGCTGCTGCAACGGCGGCAGCCTTGGCCCCAACAGCAGTACCCGTCCCGGTGCTTAACAATGCCAGCGCATGGCACAACTTCACGCTCTGGACCGCCCAGCGCCTGGGCTATGCGTTCAACGTGACGAAATTGGCGCCTTCGCTCGAGGATTTAGTCTGGGCAGGACCCAGGATGGTGAAGAAGCTGGGGAAGCTGGGCGGCTCCTATATATGTTACCCCGATGCCATTGACGGCTTTGGCCAGCGCGTCATACCCGAGTCGACCGATCCTGCCGCATTCTTTGTCACGACTGCTCCCGACAGCACCACTGCCGCTGACGCCGCCCGAGCCATACTCGAATCCGCATCATCTTCTGCCGCGGCCACCGCTACGGGCCAAGAGTCAGCCGCCTTTGCATCGCGATTTACAATGGAGGGCGCCAGAGGTCTAGGGAGCGTCTTCAGCTACGCAACAAGCAAGTGGGCTTTAGCATGCATTGTCATGGCTGTTGTCTTCAACCGAACACACATATTCGCCGCGACCCGCCGGCGACTTACACTACGATGGGATGTTCGGCTTGCGCTCCGGCTGCCTGTTATCTTACTCCTCGCTTGGCAGGTCGAACGGATCCTCGAATCGATACAGTGTCAAACATCCCCCGAATTTGCCGATTTACGCTGGGGCAATGCCAGCAAGAGCTCCGACCTCATGTTTTCCGAAAAGAATAACTTTCTCCACGGCTTGAGCTCGACCCTGCTCTTCGGCGCAACCGATAAACAATCTTGCCAGGCTATAAGGATGGTGCCGTGGGACAACAATTCGAACGAGCAGCAGGAGCTAGTAGGATCCTTGTCCCGGCTCTGGCCTCTGTTCATGACTTTCTGTGTGAGCCAGTTCATCGAGGTTCTCTCTGCGACGGTGCAGGGTCGTCCAGTGGCTGCGGAGACGGGGATGACGCTTTTCGAGCACTCATTGGCCTTTGCCGAAGCTGATGCTGCCATCAGCAACCAGCTTGGTTGGGGCCTCTTTACGGGCAAGGGGAATTCTTCCCAGGCGTTAGCAGGATCCGCCGTTGCTGTTACGCGCAGCATGATTCTAAGGAGAGTCAACACGTCTCCAGAAGTTCTGCTGGTTGCGTTTCTCTCTGCCATGAGCCATCTCACTAGCCAAATACTTGGTGTCTTCGACCTACAGTCCAAATTCCGTTTGATCAACACTGGTTTCTGGGGACTTTGCTTTATGGGCAGCATCGTCTGGAGCGCCGTTACTTTCTCCATTGAGGATAGCTCAGCTCAAGCACTCTTGAGGTTCCCTACGGTCTGCATCATTGGATTTGTACCGCATGTTCTCATCATATGCGGCATCTTTATTTGCAGTTTGATTTACGTACTAACTATGGCGCTTTCAGCGTTCGCTGTTCCTGAAAGCGCTCTTGAGACAGGACAACAACGCCCAACCCTCAGAGACCGCCTTGCTCGAGCCCACGCAAACATGCAAGCCAATGGATCCCTTTCCGATATCCGTATCCGGTGGGATATGGACTTTTATACTGCCCTCCTCCGAGCTGGCTTTGGAGCCATTACCATGGCAAGCGAGGCTGTCTATCTGAACGAAGACCATCGGGTGAATGTAAAGCGCTATACCTGGTTGGAAGACGAGCGGTTCCGCGAAATTGAGGAGCTGAGGATGCAATGGCTTGGAGGCGGAGTATCAGGCTCCCGTTTCGACTCCGTCGGTGTCATCGGTCTCGTACCTGTCAAGGAAGATCAAGCGAACGCTACGAGCGGTTACGCGAGGGAAAGGGCAGCGCAGAAGATTCCCCGGAATAGCATTTCCGCCAGGCGATTGAGAGACGGGGTAGGCGCCACAGAGCGCAGTGGCAGGTGGCTGTTGGCGATCGAGTATGTCATGCACATCAGCCGCCTGATCATCACCACCTGGATGCTCGTCGTCATCAAGTTACTCTCTTACTTTGGGATTCGGAACCCCCCTCGCTGGCTACGGGCGTTGGCCCTTCAGCCACCAAAGCCGGAGACTACCACCAACAGCAGGAGGCCAGGGCGGAGAGGTGATCGCGGCGCAACAGCCATCTGGGTAGACGCATCAGATCCCAACTCTTTCCCCGTCCCGCGGAGTGAGCGGGTCGATGTGGAAGCCGAATTCCGCCGGCGCCTCCAACAACAACCCCTTGGCAGTGATCAACCCGACGCCAGCGAAGCCGACATCGACTCCAAGCTATACAGCTGGTTCCTCAACGGCGGCTGGTGGGGAAACACCGATACAAGCGGTGACTACGTTCCCCCCAACGGCGGTACCGACCTAGACGACCCCGACTTCGACACCACAAGCATCATCTCCACAACGGAGACCACATCATCAGACCTAGACGCCTGGGAATCCGACAACGACAACAACCATCTCGAAGACGGCCAACGCACACCCACTCAATCCTCCCTTTACCCAAACAACAACCCCAACACCCAAAACCCCCTCCAACAATCATGGGCCTTCTCCCGGGAATCCACCCCCTCCTCCCAGTCCCAGTCCCAAGTAGCAGACCTCCCCCTAGCAGCCTCCGACCTCGCCCGCCTCCTCAACCCTCAATCGCCCGAGGAGCGCGACGAAGCCATCACCCTCGCCGCCCACTTGTCTTTCGAAGAAGGGATCATGACCCGCTCCCGCTTCCGTCAGCACCAAGCGCGCCAGCGCGTTAAGGTTCTGCTATCTGGCGCCCAATACCGTCGTTTGTATGGCGGATTCAACGGAAAGACAGGAGGCTCATGCATGCAGATGATGACGCCCGAGGAAGAGGCTAGACGGTTGGAGCAGATATTGTTGTCTAGACGGGCTGCTAGGGCCCCTCCTAACCCAGAGGAGGGAGAGGGTACTACTGGTAGTGGGAGTACTGCTACACAAAGTGGTGGTGGAAGTAATGACTGGGCAACGGGTGCGGATGGTCTGGGTAGTGAAGGACCGCAGTGCGTGGTTTGTCAGTGCGCGCCGAGGACGATTATCGTTTGGCCGTGTCGGTGTCTGAGTCTTTGCGATGAGTGCAGGGTTAGTTTGGCGATGAATAATTTTGATAAGTGTGTGTGTTGTCGGAGGGAGGTTATTAGTTTTAGTAGGATTTATGTGCCTTGATACTTGGGTTATGGACTTTGATATTGGGAAGAGGAAGATATTTCGTATTATGAATGGCTTTACACTACGCACGTATTTGATAATGAAGGGAGACGTGAGAGACATGTTTTGGGGAGAGAACATTGAGGGATGGAAGTTGCGTATCAAACAGCATGATGGATGGTCATCGAGGTTAGTCACGTTGTGAAGCATGCACAGGGGCAATTGGGAAGCGATTGAAAGGGCGTTTTGATGGTTCTTGATTTGATGTTGGTTGTCTTGAGGCGATATGTTTTGTATGAGTTTCTGACGATATCTCGACCGGACTAGATATGCATAACGATATAGTCATCGTTCAAGAGGCTCAGATCACTCGCGATTTCACATGATGTAGAAAGTAAAACATTCTTGTGTTGTAATAGGTATCATCTCTTCAATCAAATGCTCAAGCTGCCTGAAACTACATGCCCGCCCACTCAATGCAGAACGCCCTCAGCTCGCCAGCTTCACTATCATCTGTCGCCGGTTTCTGCCCTCCCATGAGGAAACTCTTCTTGACAGCCGTTCCCAAGCGACCGCTGGTGACGAGATCCAACATGGGAATCTTCTCGTCCCACCCATAACTGTTCGCCATATAATGAGCATGATAGCGGAAGGGGTCGCCAGGGTAGACGCTAAAGTCACCACCGAAGCGCAGACCTGGAGTGATGAAGTATCCCCTCTCGTTCAAGTACGAATACAATGGCAGCGCATTGTGGTTTTCTACATCAGGATTACTTGTCCCGTTAGAAATCATGGCATTGCTGGTGGTTGGAGTGATTGCAGGCAGTTTCTCCTTGACCGGCGGCTTCTGAGGCGGCGCCGGCGCCGTCTTGACTGGCTTGGATGATGAAGACTCGAAGAGGGACTCTTCTCCTCCTTCTTCTTCCTGCTCTACGGCGGCGACGTCGTCGGCAGATGATGCTGGCGGCGGCAGTTCAGTGGGGACGACAACAGGGGGCTGTGGCTGTTTAGGCTTGCGCTTGTCCTTGTGCCTAGCCTGAGACTGTGCCTTGGCCTCATCGAACACAAGCTGGGCAGTTCTCCGCTGCGTCTTGATGGACTGCAGGTACGACTTGCGCGTCTGGTCATCCATCGACTTCAACCGGGTCAAGTGTTCCAAAGGGTCATCGGCAATGTAGGCAACCTTCCTGTCCAAAAGCATCTTGGCATCCTCGGCATACAGCTCGAGCGGCAATCCTAGGAAGACATTCTGAGTGGGGTTCTGCGGCATAGTGCCCGTAAAAACGGCACAGATGCCATGCTGGCGGCGGATATACGCAACGTCGTCAATATCAAAGACGAGATACCGGCCAGCGATCTTGGAGATCCGCACTTGTCTGTCGTCCTCGGTTGATGCCATTGTGAGTGTATGTGAAAACGATGGAGTGTCTATTTTTCCCTTGGTTAGAAGCAGTTCGTAAAAGAAAGCTTGCGTGTGTGAACAGGAGAAATGAATTGGCCAAAGGATCAGAAGCCTTGGACAGCCGTATTTATCATCACTATGAATCAGGGGATTGACAGATTGATACGTTTGTTGTTTCATCATAAAAAACCAACTGGAAAGTGTGCAAGAAAAGCTGTTTTGACTTACCAAAATGGTGTTGTTGGACACGACGACACGAGGAGAGAAAGTGGAAAAGTTCTGGGCCGAGATGCGTGGGCTTTTATCGCGCCGTGGCAGAAAACAGCGGAAATTTAGGCGGTGAGTCAAAGACCCCACACATTTTCGTTGAGCTCCACCCCAGACGTCGCTGTAAAGCCAGAGCCTCTGGCGGGGCCTCCACCAATGGTTTCAGTGGGCTTCAGCGTACCCAACACCTGGGCGCTGAAGAGACGAAGTTTCAATGTGAGGATCAAGAAGCTCACCTGGACATGTGATGAGACTGTAATGGGGGCTAAACAAACTCGGTTATTTGCAAAAACAAGCCGTTAAGCTGCCAAGCGGAAGGTGACCTTAGAAATCAAGCCCATCCTTCTTTGGCGCGGCTGAGGGCTTCTCCTGCTCATCCTCAAGCATAGGCGGAAGACTGTATGGCTTGATCACCAAGCCCCTGGATGCGCTCAAGCTGAATGACAAGTTTTCGCGGAAATGGCCCGACTCTGCACCTCCTCCACCTTTCTCATGGTATACAGGCAGCGTGTATACTTTGAACAGACCCTGGGGTTGCTCGTTGGCCTTGGGGTCTGAGCCTGAAGGCGGCGGTGGCGCGGCACCAAGTCTGGCAGGTAGGGGGATGAGCTCGACGACGCCGTCACAAAGAATCTCTATCCATCGGACCAGGCCTGAACTGCGAGGAAAGAGTGACGTCGGGAAGGTAATGATTGCTGTGAGCTGTGTGCTGTACTGCCGGAGGAGAGCCCGGAGCCCATGTAAAAACTGTAGAACCTCCGACGGTTGGGCGCATCCAGGAGGGTAGAGGGTTGGTGAGAGAAGACTGGGTACGACCAATCTGTGGATGGCATTTGGTCCGGAGCTCTCCAGCTTAACCCTCAGTTGCTTGAGAATCGTCTTTAGAGGTGAAGCTGTCCCAACACTCCTCCGGTCTAGACTTGATGCACCGCCAACCGGAATCGGGTTCAGTGTACCCTTGGACTCGGAGCTTGCAAGCCTCTTGCTCAGATCGAAGGAGTGACAGAAAGGAGCTCCGGAATCCCCACGAGTAGAAGCCGCGGCATTGGCGTTGTTCCCCAAAGTCTCGTATCTCCACGCAATCTTCATCTTCTCTTCGGGTGCCGGGGCTGGTGATGCACTCTTTGACTTCTTGTCAGGGGAGACCAACCCTGGGAGTTGATGCCTCCATTCTGGCGGGAAGGCCACTGCGTGGACCTGGTGCCCTTGGACGAGACCCTCCGCGGCATAGTACCGTAAAAGAATTCCAGAAAAATCGGTGGTTCCTTGCTCCTCAACCAGTAAGCATGTGCCCAAAGGAAGTCCACCGTGTCCTGCAAGAAGCTGGTCGAGAGAAGCAGTCCCAGTTGAAGTGGTCAACCTGCCATCTGTTGGTGATGGTCGAAGTCCCGGCGCAAGCTGCTTTTCCTGTTTCGGTTGTTGCTGCTGAGGAGTGGACGGCGTAAGTCCGGCTCTCGGTGAGGACAGGACCGTGTTCCTTTTGACGAAGGACATATTTAATCTGGCAAGTTGCAGTCCTCAGTTCGGGATCGAATCCTCCGTATCGGATGCAAGACAAGTTGAGCTGAGGTTTCTTCAAGTTCACTCTGTCGATTTGATCCCTGAAGAAATTGGAAGCTTGGACGTCACTGCAGTCCCTGAGAGCCCCGCTGTACTTTTGTCACACGCCGGACAGGGATTCTCGATAGTGGGCGCCCCACTAGCTGCCCCGGCATCCTGGTCCAATTGCCGCGAGGCTGGAATTTTTTGGGACGGCAACTGCATGGCGGCATCTCCATCGCGCAGTCGCATCTCCATCTGAAAGTTTCCCAAACACCTTCATTACCATCCGCGACAACCCGTTTTCCGACCGATTGAAACGAGCTATATTCTCGACAGAAGTTCAACTTCAACCCAGCATTTAATATCCAACTTCTATTCATCGTCGAATCCACGCCAACATTCACAATGTCCGCCCTCACGTCCGACGCCCAACTCTTCGAGGACGAGTTCAAGGTCGAGAGGATCAGCGATCCCAAGTACGACCGCGTCGATCGTCTCTACTGTACCTCCGTCGATGGCCAGACCAGCATGCAGCTCGATGTCAACAAGGAGCTCTTCCCCGTCAAGGTCGGCGAGTACCTTCGGATTGCATTGGCCACTTCCTTGTCCCTCGACGGAAGCAAGGACGACGAGAAAGGCTGGCGCGATGCTGCCAAGCTCGGCAGCGTTGAGCAGACCCTGGCTGACAGCTATGAGTATGTCTGCCACGGCAAGGTCTACAAGTTCGAGGACGGAAAGGATGGACAGACCATGTAAGTTCTTTTTGCCTTGGGTTTGGGAAGGGACATTTCCACCTTGGAGTTCGGGGAAAACGGATGGCTAACTGGTTCGGTTGCGAAATCTAGCAAGGCGTATATGTCCTACGGTGGTCTTTTGATGGCCCTCGACGGCCCCTACAAGAAGCTCACGCCCCTGCGTGTCGACTACATCTACCTCCTCGCCAACAGGAACGCTTGAGAGCCAGGTTTCCCTTAGTTTCCGGAGATAAAAAGCAAATGTTTTCAGCGGCAGAACAGCATTAGACCGATCAAGAGTCTAGGGCGCGAGCAATTTTCAGTGGACCATTGGAGGGCAGGCGGGCGTTCAAGGTTATGCGTGGACCAAAAAAGGCATCTCCTGGGGACAAGGGGTCTTGGAGAGTAATGAATCAAACGATACCCGGAAGCAAGTATCTGTATTTATGCCGCTACCGAGCCAAGGGTTGTCCCTTCCTTTGAGAGCTAGTGCTCTGGGAAGGCGCTGGATTCAGGCCTGATGAGGACCGGGAAAGGCGATATGGCGATGAGCCCGGTCGCGAAATGCGTCGTAGTGCGGCTCGTTTTCAGGCGTGTAAATGCCGTGCCGAAGGAAGAAATCGAGCATAACGACTGCACAGTTCGGTTTCCATAGTCCCTGGGCGAGCTGTTCCTGGATCTCCTCCACCGTGCGCAAGCTGAAGCTCTCGACTTCGCCGTCCTTTGGCTCGGGGACGACACTTCCATCCGCAGGTAGCTCTAGATCATAAACCCACTGGCATTCCGGGTAGATCAACCCAGCTTCGCCTCCCGCGCGCTTGTCCGTGATGTAGATGTAAGTGATGGTGCAGACCTCTTTGGCGTTCTTCCTCACGACATGCTCAGGCAGTGAAGCCTCTTCGTCCGCCTCGCGGATCACGCACTCGAAGGGGTCTTCGTTGGTCATCAAGCCGCCCGCCACCGCGTTGTCCAGCATGCTGGGGTATGTCGACTTGGTCGGGGACCGCCTGGGAACCCAGATTCTAATGTCATACTTGCTGCTGGCGTCGTGGCGTCTGATGAAGGCGTTCATATGCACACCGTAGCGCGTGGTTCCAAAGAGGCCCATAGCTGCCCGTTCCATGCTGAACACGAGCTCCTTGTTGCGGCCATAAACTGGCCACAACTCATTCCGCCAGCTCTTAAGAATGGGAAAGGCCTTCTGTTCGCGCCAAAGCGCAGTAAGCTCTCCGACAAGCCGAGTGCGTTCCTCGTAGCTTTTGTCCGGGGCGTCACGGAAGAGCACCACAGTCCTGTTGGAGACATCGATGTGCAACCCTAACTGCCCTTTGAAATTTGCTGGGGCTTGGTTGAGCGCATCGACAACGTCCAACTTCATGTAGCCAATGGGTATCTGGCCCTGTTGATCTTCCCAGACGAACGTGTAGAAAGACTTCATGATCTGGGCATATGCCTCGGGATCCCTGTCTGCGTAAGGGAATCTTGATTTATAGAGAATATGTAAGCGCTCGTTCTCGTCATGTTCAGAATCCCGGTAGGCCTCAGATTCGTTTCACTGAATCCCATCTATGTTTCCGACTGTGATCACAGAGGATTCGGCTTCACAGAAAAAAGATACGTACGCATCGACTTTAGCCACCAAGTCGAGGGTGGACAACCGAGGAGTCATGGTTGAGGAATGGGTTCGTGAGACCTTGGATAATATGGCGTGGGACACACGGGATCGAGTGATGCAAAATGAAGTCGAAAGCCTGGATTCCTGGTGTAGAAGGCCCTAAAAGTTGAGTTGGGCTTGAGAAGCACAACTGAGAGGATGTTGTCAAGGGAAAGAGAGCGTGGGGGAAACAGAAATTGGCGTGCGCTAATCTCGTGTCATTCCCGTCATGAGCCCAATTGAAGACCTTCGGGGAGTGGGAGGGGAAGAGGACAATGAGCAACATCTCGAACTAGAGACAGCATGAATTTGGACAGTTATTTTTGAAAGAACTGCTCCGATGCAGAGAATTCAAACAAATTCATTTCTGGGTTTACAAACGCATGTGCATTTGATCTCATATTGTCTTTTCTTCAGACAGCTCAGACGATGAGATTCAGGACGGAACTGGTTGAAGGGTCGAGGTCCAAAGGACCCTGTCGTTCAGGCGCTTTTTAGCGGGGAAAGAGCTGTTTACGGCAGGCAGTCACAGCGGACAACGAACAATCCTCATTGATGAAAGTCATGCGTGAAGGGCTCGGCGAACTATGCCACGTTTCCCAAGATGGAGAGGTGTGGTGGAAATCGAAGGTTCATCTGTTGAAGCTTCATCTTTTCATGTCGAGGACTCTAGAATCATCTCCATGGTGGTTCCACGACCCAATGATCTTTTGAACCGCCCGCTGCCCAAGCTTGTCACAAGGAAACATACGAGACGGGAGACCCACACCAGCTTGATATCTCACCATCACTTCACCAGCTTCGATGAGAGTGTAAAACAAACATTGAAGAACTATCGGGAAGAAATCCGAAGTATAAGTTAACTACTAGTCTTGCCAATATGAACAATCTTGAAACCATCCCTTTTCCCTCTCTTAAAGCCGGTGATGTTTGTGCGCAAACACCTTGCTGCCAGCTCATTGTTTGACCCCACATATTACGGCATTATAAACGCTTCGGCCGCTCCACGTCCGGGAAACAACTGAAATTCGAGGACAAAGCGGGATCCTCGAGAAAACAACAAACGGAATCGGTCATTTACCTCGAGTCCAGGTCTTTGTCTGGAAAAAAATTGACACTAACAGCTTCACACGCTACGACCGCAAGTTCAGATTTGTGGTCTTTCGTCTTCCGTGACCGAAGTTGAAGGACCTCGACGATATCCCATCTCATCCGACATATCGGAGGCAACAACTTGCCGAATCCTATTGAAAATCCAGCAGCTTCACCAAGCCTAACAAATCACCCAATAACGACGTATCGAGAGCCGTGAGCTCTGTCAACACCAACCTTTCATCACCAACCATATCCGAGCCCAACAGCAAGAGGCGATCAACACCACCACACACCACCATCCACCCCTTATCACCAAACCCGCAAACCCACAAACCTCAGACCTCAACCACCAAAAATGTCCCAACCCCTCTTCGGCCTCGTCCCCGCCGGCCAACCCGTAATAATCACCCCAACCGAAGCTCCCAGTCCCACCTCCTTCCTGTACGCCATCCCACCGACCAACCCCAACTCTCCCCCCGGTTCCGCCATCTCCAAGCCCTTCGGGCACGTCGTCGTCTTTCTTTTGCCTGGTGTAGTCCTCCCTCCGGGCACAGCAGCAGCCATTTACCTCGTCACTCCCCCCTCGCCAGCTCAGGGGCAGACGGTGCCGAATTTGAAGTTTTTGGGAGGGATTGGGCCGGGGAAGGAGAGTGCTATTTTTAAGGTTGGACCTGGTTCAGGGACAGGGGGACAGGAAAATGTGGTGATTGGGGTTTCGGTTGAGGATGCGGAGAGTGTGGCTAGTAGGATGGCTTCGTTGGGGACAACAACAGCAGCAGCAACAAGTGGTAATGGAGCAGAAGGGGCGTTGGTACCAGTTTCGGCAGAGCGGCAGCAGCCGAGCACGCTGGTGTTGGCGCAGAGGATCATCAAGAATGCGTTTAACTTCTTGTCGAGCTATACCGGGTCGACGCCGGGGCAGATGGAGGTGGTGCCGCTGAAGGCGTTTGAGGAGTGGTGGAAGAAGTTTGAGAGTAAGCTGAGGACGGATCCGGGGTTTTTGGAGAGGGATGATGATCAATGAGCATACTATGGGGACAGAAGGGCGGTTGTTCCTGGCTGACGGGTAGTCTTGAGCTTGTGGGCAAGAGTAAGGGGTTTCTAGGGGTTGGATCGCATTGAAGTTGGGTAAGCACATTGGATTGTGAAATCAACGACGAAGTTAGGGCAGTATGAACTAAGATGCTCAAGGACGGAAATATACCCAGGGGTGAGAACAATGGACGAGCAAACCATAACACAGAGAGATGTTGGAATGTTTCGCGAATGAGAATAAGGTATCTTGTTCCAAAAGTTTGTAATAAAGCCGTACTAGCTAGCTGTTGGCGCGAATAAGAGAATGAAGAATAAAAATGTACTGAGATCCCCATCGCTCAGATGGATTCCAAAACCACCCGTATCGTCGTCATCATACAAAAGTCGTCGGACGACATCGCCGGAAACCGAACTAGAAGAAGAAATATCCATCACCAAAAAAGTACCATATACAGAGGTAAAAAGGTTGAAATGCAAAACCCATAACACATCCGCCAACGCCGTTTCCCATGACAAATCGTTCAACCAAGCACAAAGCGACTGGTTTTCTTTTTACAGCAACACTTGGGACACATGGGTCCCGACGCCTCAACCTTGCAAAGGCGACATCAAAGGGCTTTTCAGCCTCGTGGGACTACCAGCCCGGCTCCTCCTCCCCTGTAGACTCATAGTCGTTGTTGTGGGTGTCAACCCTAGCCTCTCCCGACTGTCTGTCCTGACCACCAAGCCCGCCCTATCGAGCGCCGAGCCGCCAGGCGTCATTACCCCATTGCCGCCGCCGAGATCAGCAAACCGGCTGTCCAGGTTAAGCTTGGGCGTTGCCAACCCCGACGTGATCCCGAGCTTAGACCGTCCACCTCCGCTAGAGCTGCTGTCGCTGGAGTCGGAGTAGAAACCGTTAAGATCGTTGTTGTGGTCAAAGTAGGAAGATGCCGAGGAGTTGCGGAAGTGGGAATCGTTGAGCTCAAACTCATCGGCTCCACCTTCCTCTAGAACGCGCTCATAAGAGCCCGAAGATAGGGAGCGACGGCCGAAGAGCTTGTTTTTCAGGCTGGAGAGGGGGCCGCTGCTGTGGCCGGACGATGACACCTTGCCGAACCGGCCGGAACGGCGGGGCTTATGGAAGAGGTTGTTAACACGGCCATAGAAGCGCATGCGCCTGTCCTTCTTGCGGAAAAAGAACAGAAGGGCGAGGAAGATGAGGAAAATGATGAGAAGACTGTGAGTGGTCTTGGCCTTTGTCTTGCCAAGGAGATTCTCGGCTTCCAGATCCCAGTCACTGCCATCGTCTGCAGTCCCATTGACGGCCGGGCGGTAGGGGGAGTCGTTGTGGCTGGCTCCGCCGCTGAGTGGTGTCCATGTCGAACCTGCGTACTGGAAATCAGGTGGCAGCGCCGTTGCCCCGGCAGAAGGAATATTGGTACCGAAACCGACAGGATATCTATCGTCACCGGTCTTGGGAGGTACTTGCCCTGCTGCGTAGAGAACCATCTTGCCAAGTGTCCAGCTAACTTCAATGCCATCGATCTTGTCCACCGGATGGAACGGGTCTAGGAAACCCTTCTGTTTGGCCTTCTCGATGGTGCCCTTCGAGGCGTTGAGGCCCGGAGCGGGAAGTTCTTCGACACCAATACGAGGAACACCAATACCCTCATGTAGGATGTTTATGAGCCAGGAAGCTTTGAAACAAGCTTCTTGAGCATCCTTGA
This sequence comes from Neurospora pannonica FGSC 7221, assembly GCA_009805235.1. NCBI lineage: Eukaryota > Fungi > Ascomycota > Sordariomycetes > Sordariales > Sordariaceae > Neurospora > Neurospora pannonica. The sequence continues at coordinate 1,740 of RANY01000664.1, read as the reverse complement.
CCGCAAACTTCTTGTGGGTATCCAGGCCTGGTTCGATGCTGTTCCAGTCTCGGCCGCAGAAATCCTTGACCCGCTTTTGGTAAGTGGTGAAGTCGTATGCCTCATCGTCCTTACCACCAAAGACACCGTGTGTGGTGTGCCAATATTCGGAGACTCCAACAAAGTGATTGACGTCAAAGTCAATGGCTGGTACGTGCTGGCCATTGATCAAACAGGGGTCATCCGCACATGGTTTGTCCTTGCCGAGCAGGGGATAAGTCTTCCTAAGGCATTCGTCGAAAGCGCCTGTGCCAATTAGACTGGTCTCGCCCTTCTTCGGTTTCGAAACTCCAGTCCCATCCAGTGACATCCTGAGCCCCTTTGGTAGACACGGGTCGGGGAGTTCTCCGGCATCGGAAGTTGTGTATAACTCTTTGAGGCTTTGTACATACGCCTCCCGCGCCCGGTTGACGCCGAACCCTAGCCATGTCGTCGTAAACACTTTGTATTCAGCTGGCGATCCATCGAGTGTGCGTAATCGTAAGAGCTTCAAATCGTTCGCGTGCTTTTCGGCTTCTGTTGAATTAGGTGCAAATGCGATTTGCGCTGATGCGCCTCCCATGTCCAGAAACCCATATGTGTGATGACCCTTTCCATGCGCATGTTGCTCTGGATGATCGAAACCCCCCAGGAGATAGTTAGACGCAATCCACCCGTACAATCCCTCGGTTTCGCCCGGGATAACCTGAATATGTAGGTCGCAATCCGGAAGTGAGAATTTCGTGTTCTTGCGCAGGTATGTGCAGACAGCGCCGGTTATGGCATTTTGTTGGACCTGGGGAAGAAGTCGCATGCCAGCCGTGGCCATTAAAAATATCGGGGTGTCGTGGATCTTGTCCGCGGGTATGATGTCGAGCGCATGGTCGATGAGTTCCTTCAGATAATCTTCGCCGACTACCCCAGCCTTCTCGCCGAATGTCGATATTCCGGGTCTGATCTTCTTCGTCCACTTCTTTTTCGTCGTGATCTTGGGCAGACTGCGCAACTCCTCGGGGGACGCATGCTCAAGCGCCTTCTCGGGATCCTTCCAACGATATATGTGTAGTCGTGTCCCCGAGGACCCGGCGTCCAAGATAACACCCCATCGCCCTGTCATTGTTCAGTGTCGCGATCTTGGAGACCTGAGGGGTTGCGAATGGACGTACAGTTCTTGTCTTTCCCCATCGGCAAGAGGCTAAAAGTAGGCGATAGAGCTGGTAGTAACTGATGCGAATCAAGTCGGACAAGGCACAGCTGTTTCGGTTCGGCGGGGCTTGTTCAAGTTATCGTCGACAATGGCGTAATAGGGGAATTAGTGTTGTATGGGCGACCGCATCGGGATTATCGCATCAACAACCTGGAACTGTTGCAGAATCGCAGTGGAGACAGGACGAATTGATCGACGAGAGGAAGGCTGGAAGGAGGAATTACCGGCCGCAAAACGAATGGACAGGCACTATGGAGGAATTAAAAGTATACAATATGGTAGGTAGGCAGCCGGGACCGTCGGAAGAACGAGAGTAGGATGGTTTGGGGAAACGTGAAATGACCAGGTGCGAAGCGAGAGAAAACTAGCCCGAAAGCTGAGTGAGGTGAGATTCTGGAGGATGACGGGAAAGATTGTCGTGTTCCAATTCCTGGGTGGACAATGTGGGCCAGACTGGAATGTCTGCAGTGTTTTTGGAGGGACCGTGGGGGTCTGATAAGGAGAAGTTCAGGGGA